>JABUQX010089380.1:0-2500 GCA_015478945.1 Trachelipus rathkii | reverse complement strand
TATATATATATATAAGAGTATAAAAGTGTATCGCGCCCCGCTTATATAGAGCACCACACCTCTATGTCTCCCAATCTATATATATATATATATATATACGGTATTTATATGTTCTTTGAAATGTTTTCTGGTGTGTAATTAATTAATCTGATATGTTACTTGGTTGCTGATTTCAGTAACAAGCATGCTGATTGCGCTAATAAGCAATTTGATTTCTTTTGTTTTATTATTATTATTATTATTATTATTATTATTATTATTATTATTATTATTATTATTATTATTATTATTATTATTATTATTATTATTATTATTATTATTATTATTTCACTGATTTCTGTAGTTAGGGCGAAACAAAAATTATTTCCTGTAGTTTGAAAATGTAGAGGTCGGAGACTTTATAGTATTATTTTGGTGTATCATTTAAAATTTTTGTCTAGAGAGTGGTTGTTGGTTATTTCTAATGGGTTATGCTATTGTCATACAGGTGTATGTCTACTTAGATACTAAATAGTAAACTGTTCATAGTGTTTTTTTTTCTTTCTTTATTGAACATGAAGTGATATCCGAGTGGTATAGTAATATGATTTATATTTAGGTTTTATTACCATGTTCCATGTTTTCCTTATAGGGCGGAAAGAAGAGAGAAGAAGGGAATCTCTAGTAGAGAAAGAGTCTGATTACTCTGGTAAAAAGATTTCAATTTGTTTGTCTGGAGATTATTGTAATTAAAATATTAAAATTTCAAACCCTGTAATTATGTGGGTTTCAGGGGGATAAGTTTGATAATAACTATACCATGCTGTGCTGTGGATTGTGGGTGTTGAAGTACCCTCATATAATTTGGTTAGGGATTTTCGAGAGAGATATACTAGGTTGAGCTTGTAACTATATTGGCAATGTGGTTGTGAGCAACATAAATGTTTCCTATACTTTATATATTTATTGTGAGGAGTACGGGTCGTTTCGTTACTGTTTATGACGGATGGCGATGCTGCTGTAAAGAGTAAAGTATATAGTAAAGTTGGAAGTAGGGTTTGACAAGCAACGGAATACTCCGAACCGCACCGCCAGTCATTTTTTTACGCAAAGCACAGTACCGCACCTCTAAAATTATAAACATCATCGCACCGGGACATTGAAATTACGTGACTCAACGCAACGTAACGCACCAAAATGAGCGCATCACGCACCGCACCACACTAGGTGCGTCGGTCAACGATAGTTGCAAGTATGGATATCAATGTAGATAGCATCATAATCACAGAATGATGTTTTTACAGAGCTGGGAAGGGGGAGGGGAAGAGTGAGGGCTTGTTTCCCGGAAAAAGGGTGGGGGCAAAGTGTACACTAATTTTTGAAATACTTAATTGCTTTCTAAAGAGGGTTATACGTATTCAATAATTTGTAATATATATATATATATATATAAAGAGTTATATATATATATATATATATATATATATATATATATATATATATATGTGACTTTTATTATATATATATATATATATATATATATATATATATTATTATTAAGTTATATTATATATATATTATATTATATATATATACATATATATTTATTCATATCTGTATATCATGTTGTTATATATATATATATATATATATATATATATATATATATATATAGTTATATATATATATATGATATATATATATATATATATATATATATATATATATATATATATATATATATATATATATATTACACAGTTTAAATGCTTGATTTCAATATTTACTTTCAATTAAACAGTCTGAAGCAGTACCTTTAAGTAATGATCGTGATAATATAAATGTAACTCTCTCTCTCTCTCTCACACACACACACATACACACACACACACACACACAGACACACACACACACACTCTCTCTCTCTCTAAAAACATAATCAATGTAATTGGGAATTAACTTCGATTTTATTACAGAATCAATTTGCAAAAGGAAAGGTCATCAGCTATTAAATAACATATATAACTTACCACAACTTCAACTACCATAGGCTGTCTCAAACACACACGCATACACACACACACACATACATATATATATATATATATATATATATATATATATATATATATATATATATTATAAAGTATATATATATATATATATATGTATATATATATATATATATATATATATATATATATATATATATTATTAGTTAATAAATTCCTTCTTCCTTTCCTAACAGAAAATTAAGCAGTAGTCGATCATTATAACATGCCTTTACAAATTAGAATATATATCAAGATACTTAAATAACCGTAAACTCATCAAATTGACTTTCTAAAATAGGATGACTAATATATATATATATATATATATATATATATATATATATATATATATATGTATATATATATATATATATATTGAAGCGGCGCACGAAAACGCGAAAGTTGTTTCAATGATAAATGCGAAAAACGGTTAAACACCTAATTGAAACTGAACGAAGTACAAATTG
>JABUQX010089379.1:32500-38265 GCA_015478945.1 Trachelipus rathkii | reverse complement strand
GTGTACTTCGTTCAGTTTCAGATGGGTGTTAACCGTTTCGCATTTATCGTGAAACACTTTCGCGTTCATTTTCCCACTTTCAAACTCATGTTTGCTGCAACTCATGTTTTACTGCTTTAACTTATATGTTTTACTGCTTTAAATTCACATATTTATTAACATTACATACCTTAAAGCAGTAATCAGTAAATCAATAGAGGTGTTACTTAACACCTAAGGGATTAGTATGCTTTTGTTTTACTGCTTTACTGCTTTAACTTTCTGCTTTACTGCTTTAACTTTCTGCTTTACTGCTTTAACTCATATACATTTACATACCTTAAAGCAGTAAATCAGTAAATCAATAGAGGTGTGACCTAACACCAAGGGGGGATTAGTATGCTTTTGTTTTACTGCTTTACATAGAGTATGTAAAACACCTTTTACTTTTCTGCTTTACTGCTTTAACTCATATACATTACATACCTTAAAAGCAGTAAATCAGTAAATCAATAAGGCATGCCCCTAGCAGCCCTCTTTTACTGCTTCTGCTTCTTTCTGCTTTACTTCTTTCTGCTTTACTGCTTTAACTTTCTGCTTTACTGCTTTAACTCATATGTTTTACTGTTTTAACTCATATATTTATTAACATTATGTTTTTATTTTGTTTTAATACTTTTATTTATTTTATTATTATTTTATTTATTTTATTATTATTTTATTATTTTTATTATTTTATTATTATTTATTTTTATTATTATGCACTTAGTGTTATTTACTTCATGCCTATTGTTACACTTATACACACATTCACTATGACACTTATACACATTCACTATGACACTTATACACACATTCACTATGACACTTACATTTAATATAGATATTTTCATATACCTTATCATGGATTATTTATCATGGATTACTCATATGTTACACTCAACTTACTCCCACAAATTCCTTATATAAGTTACTCACAGTTACTTTACGAGCGTTCTTTACACCTGTATAATTAAACTAACATTGTTTTAATTAAATCTTCCTTCTGTTACTCATTTGATCGTAAATATTTCAGTTCTGAACTCTATCAATAAATCAATGTCATCTGAACCAATTAACCTTAAGCTGTTATTGACCTCATTTATAATATCAGACCTTTAAAATAACTTTTACTAAAATTTTATGAAATTTTATTAAAAACATATATTTTACATACCTTAAAGCAATAAATCAGTAAATCAGTAAGACCAGCCCCTAGCACCCCTCTACATCAAGCTATGCCACGTTTTGTTCTATTGACTTACTGCTTTACATCATCTTTATCCATGTAATAAGTATAAAAATAACAAAATAAGTTCTTCTCTGCTAACATAACATGTATTTTATTAAAATCATTCTAAGTTTTTATTTAAAAATAACAATTATTCACTTACATTTATATTATTCACTCGATGTTAACTAAAAATATTTCAAAGTTTTTTAAATAATTCGGATTTCTTTATTATTATTATTATTATCTATGTACATTGACAATCCATCACGAGAAAACACAACAACCCGCACTCCTTACAGATACGAAACTGACCTCTCTCTGTAAAATGTGTTGAAATAACTACTTTAGGCCTAAATTTAGGATAATCCTTTTTGTATCCCGGGGCGATTTAGGCCTAATTTCAGGTCAAAATATATTTCAAACTGACCTTTTTCTGTAAAATGTGGTGCAATAACTACGTTAGGCCTAAATTTAGGCCTAAATTTAGGATAAGCCTTTTTGTAGACGGGCTAATTTATTCCTAATTCCAGGTCAAAAGGTAATTCCAGTATAGACAAGAATCATTGTTATTATTATTTTTATAAATATATTTCAAACTGAAACATGCTGGATCGGTAAGATCCTTTAAGCAGGTAAGAAGGAAATGTTTTCCTTACTTGTGATTGTTCAGGTAGTTTCCCCTAGTTCATAAGCTAACCACCAGGGCTCAGCGTGAGCCCCACCCGGCAGCCAACCCCGCACCCGCTGGTGCGTCCCACCGCGCGTCCCGCCCGCCGCGTGCGCCGCAGGCACTAATGTACCGTTCCCGCCCGCCGCGTGCGTCCGCAGGCGCAATATTTCCGCGTGCCCGCCCGCCGTTAGATGTTATTTATTTCAGGCCTATTGTTATTATTATTTAGAACACAAATACACACACACACACACACGCGCACACACACACACACACACACGTACACACACACACACACACACATATGTATAATTTATTAAAACATTTTATTTTTATTTTATTATTATACTTAGTGTTATTTACTTCATGCCTATTGTTATTATTATTTAGAACACACATACACCATACACACACACACACACACACACACACACACACACTCACACACACATATAACGTATAATTTATTAAGACATATTTGTTGTAATTAAGTGTTATTTACTTCATGCCTATTGTTATTATTATTTAGAACACACATACACACACGCACACACACACACACACACACACACACACACACACACACACACCCACTCGATATTTTGATGCCTCAACTTTTGCCTCAACTTTTGATGCCTCAACTTTGATGCTAGCATAAATGCCTCAACTTTGATCTCAACTTTTGATGCCTCAACTTTGATGCCTCAGCTTTGATGCCTCGCTTTGATGCCTCCTTTAAACTTAGCTTTGGTACCTCAGCTTTGGTGGTTCATCTTTAATGACTCATCTTTGATGACGTCATCTTTGATACCACCTATATTGATGATTCATCTTATAAGCAGTTACACTTACCTTAGACACTTACACTTACACTTATACACACATACACTATATCTCTTATTCACACATACGCAAATACACATAGACACTTACGTTCACCCATAGACATTTACACTCACACACACACAATATATATATATATATATATATATATATATATATATATATATATATATATATATATATATATATATATATATATATATATATATATATATATATATATATATATATATATATATATATATATATATATACACATACAATCACACACATATATATATATATATATATATATATATATATATATATATATATATATATATATATATTTCATTCGCGCGGAAATAATATTGCGCCCTGCAGGCACGCGGCGGGCGGGAACGCGGAAGTATTGCGCCTGCGGGCGCACTGACGCGGGAGGACGCGCGGCGGGACGCGGCGGAACGCGGCGGGACGGCAGGACCACCAGCAGGTGCTAGGTTAGCTGCCTTTACGGGTGGGGCTCATGCTGGGCCCTGGTGGTTGGCTTATGAACTGAGAAAACTACTCCGACCAATCACAAAACAAGGAAAACATTTCCTTCTTACCTGCTTAAAGGATCTTTACCGATCCAGCATCTTCGTTAAATCTCTTATAAAAATATGTAACGAGTTCTTATTATACTAGATTACCTTTGACCTGATATTAGGATTGAATTAGCCGCCTACGAAAAGGCTTATCCTAAATTTAGGCCTAAATTTAGGCCTAACGTAGTTATTGCACCACATTTTACAGAAAGGTCAGTTTGAAATATATTTGACCTGGAATTGGGGTTTTAAATCGCCCCGGGATACAAAAAGGATTATCCTAAATTTAGGCCTAAGCGTATTTCATTTACGAAGTCAGTTTCATATAACAGAATGCGAAGATTTATTCTCGATGAATGTACATAAGTAATAATATTAATGTAATAATAAGAAAATCGAATTATTTAAAAAGCACGAAGCATATTACAGTTAACTCAGTGAATAATATAAACATGAAAGTGAGTAGTGTTATTTTAAATAAAACAAGTGTTACAATAAAATACATGTTATGTTAACGAAAACATTTGTTGTTTTATACTTATTACACCAGCTAAGATGATGTAATGATGAAGAAGTCTTAGAATCTGGTCAACTCCATTTCAAAGATCTTTACAACCAATGAAAGCATTCCTGGAAAGGTAAGAATTTCATAAATTTAGCAAGTTATCTGAAGGACGATACAAATGAGAGGTAATCATTAAAAGTATTAACAGTTAATAATAAATTCTTTGTTCAAAAGATAATGATGATTTATTATAAGTTTGAAAACTTTATTTAGCACTATTTAGTAATTAATAAATGAATTAACAGGTAAAACAAAATGTTTACAATAGTGCGTTATGTGTAATAAATCTGCGTTTATAATAAATGATGTGTAAGCAAATCTGTTTGTCTTCTATTGTGTGTGTGTGACCAACCAAGTCTTCAAATGTGTGTGTGGTCATAATAAATCTGTGTTGATATGTGCAAATCTGCGTGTGTAGTAAATGGCTGTTGTGTGGTAATGAAATCTGTGCGTGAGAAATGCATATTCTGTGTGTGTGGGTGCAGGTAACAGTGAGTTGATGCGTGGCTAAATGCAGTATTGTGTATGAAGGCCTGACAAATAGCAGAGTGTCGCCAGTAATATTGGCGTTATAAATAATAATAACAATAGGCATAAAGTAAATAACACTAAGTATAAAAATATAATAAAAACGAAGAAACAACCAAAAACCAATGTAAAAATAAATAAATAATAAATAAGCAAAAAGTATTAAACGATAAGTTAACAATAAGCATATGATTAACAGTAAGCATGATTGGAAGTTAAGATGGGGACAAGCGTCAAACCTCGAAAGTAAGCGTAAACGGTAAGGCACAGGCATACTAATCCTGGATGATTAGGTAACACCTCTATTGTTTTCTGATTTACTGCTTTTGGGTATGATGTATGAGTTAAAGCGGTAAAAACTTAACGGCGAAAGTTAAAGCAGTGAAAACGGTAGAATAAGCACTCATATTCCAGCAGATTGTTGAGTAGCACCTCTGTTGATTTACTGATTTACTGCTTTGGGTATGTGATGTATATGGTAGAAACGAAAGCAGAGGGTTAAAGCACGTGGGCTGAAAGTTAAAGCGATGAAACGCGGTAGAACGAAACGCATATATCCCTTAGGTCAGACAGATAACGCATACAGTACTGATTTGCTGCTTTGAATGTAATGTTAATAAATATGTGATTCGCTGACAAAACAACATAAACAGTAAAGCTGCTGAGTTAAAAACGATAGGCTGTGGGGTTAAAGCAGTAAAACAGTAAAACAAAAGCATACTAATCCCCCTAGGTGTTAGGTAACACCTCTATTGATTTACTGATTTACTGCTTTAAGGTCTGTAAAGTATATGTTTTTAATAAAAATGTTTAAGTGCCTAAAATTAGGATGGGCTAAAATTGACCCATGGAATACCTCTTACATGCAATTTTTAAAAATTTATAAATTAAAAAGTATTAAGTAAAAAATATAAAAGATGTCTGTAATGAGTTACAGTTTTAGGTTCGCTAAACAAAAAGTATTAAAAATGTTAAATTATGAAATAAAAATGAATGACTGACCCATGGAAGACCAAAGGGTTGGTTGTGTGTTTATACGTGTGTATAAGTGTAAATGTAAGTGTAAGTGTCTATGGTGAGTGTAAGTGTCATAGTGAATGTGTGTATAAGTGTAAGTGGGTGTGTGTATGTGTGTGTGTTTGTGACCGCTTGTGTATAAGTGTAAATGTAAGTGTAAATGTAAGTGTCTATGGGTAAATGCAAGTGTCATAGTGAATGTGTGTGTAAGTGGCATAGTGAATGTGTGTATAAGTGAATGTGTGTATAAGTGTCATAGTGAATGTGTGTGTGTGTGTGTGTGTGTGTGTGTGTGTGTGTGTGTGTGTGTGTGTGTACGGATGG
>JABUQX010089379.1:0-25000 GCA_015478945.1 Trachelipus rathkii | reverse complement strand
TTTGACCCAGAAACCAACGTCCAGTCATCAAATTGAAAGCATTTTTTCTCGGAAAGACCCAAGAAAGAAAGACAGGTGAGGAGCAAAATCAAAGCAATGCTGATTGCTTTCTTTGTGCAACGGCATCACAAATACGCCCCTAAAGGACAAACAACAGCTAAAAAGTACTATCGTGACGTCCTCCATCGTCTGTGTGATGCATTTCGCCGTAAATGACGGGATCTGTGGTCATCGCAAAACTGGAAACTGCATCAGGAATTCATGGCAAAGAAAGACATTTCAATCTTTCGCCATGCATCTTACTCTCCGAACATTGCCCCATGTGACTTCAGGTTAATCCTAGCTGAAGCTCAAATCTCCAATAAAAGGCATCTGCTTTGACAGTAGAGACACCATTATGCTCAAAGCGATCGTAGAATTGAAAACTATTCCAGAGATGCTTCAATAAATGGTAAACTCGTTTATCTAATTGTGTTGAAACAAAAGAATTTTATTTTGAAGGGAATTAAGAAACAAACCTCACCAGGTTAGTAACATTTATTTCCCGGCATATTGTCGGATAGTTTTCAGCAGACCTCATATATATATATATATATATATATATATATATATATATATATATATATATATATATATATATATATATATATATATATATATATATAATATATATATATATATTATATGTAATATATATGTATATATGTATATGTATATACATATATAATATATATATAATAATAATATAATAATATATATATATATAATATATATATAATAATATATATATATATACAACTTCTTAATAACAACATAATAATATTAGCATATGTATATAACAATAATATATGTAATCTAATAACTCTATAATAACCCTTACTATATACCACCTTAATATATAACTTTAATAATAATATATATAATAATAATAATAATAATATATATAATAATAACCAATAATAATAACTATATATATAATAATAATATATATATATGTATGTAATAGCCAATAATGATATATATATAATAATAATAGCTTAACAATAACAAATAATATGTATATGTATATAATAATATGTATAATAATATTATTCTATTCTTTATGTAACAAGCCATGTATATAATAATAATAATAATAATAATAATAATATGTATATATATATATATAATAATAATATGTATGTATATATATATAAATAATATATCTTTAATAAATATATATATAATAATAATAATATATGTATATATAATAATAATAATAATAATAATAATATTATGTAATGTATATATATATAAAAATATAATATATATCATATATATAATAATATATATAATAATAATAACCTTTAATATATATGTAATAATATATAACTATATCTTCTATATAATAATATATCATATTATATATATATATGTATATTGCTATGTATGTATATATATATATATATATATATATATATATATATATATATATATCTTAATATATATATATATCTTATATATATATATATATATATATATATATATATATATATAATATATATATATATATATATATATATATATATAAATATATATATATATATATATATATATATATATATATATAACTAACTAACTGCTGCTAACCAACCAACATAACTGCAACCACGTCATGAACCACCATATAATATATATCTACTTAATGTAGAATCAAAATTCAAAATGCATTTTAAAGGCAATTTATAAATCTATTCAAAAGGCATGAATAAAAAAATCTTTACAAGAATTTTTAAAATAGTTATAAATTGTTAAAAAAAAAATTCCATTAACAGGGACGAGCTTTCGCCAACCATTTGGCCTTTTTCTAGTCAGAACAGTGAATGGAGGAAGTCTTGATTTTCTATGAAGTTTATTTCCTTATTCGTTTAGTTGGTTTTTTAAAAGACTATTATAGAATGGAGACATTTTCATGCAGTTATTTTGTATTGCATCTATTTTTTTGTAATCTCCAGAGCAGCATCTATTAAAGTTGGGGAGGTTATGGATACAAAAAGCCTCTGCTATTTTTCGTTTATTGGTATCTTGTATATTTCTGATTTTTTGCATGTCATTCCTATACCTACGAGCCTTCAAAATCTGTTCTCCGGTACATTTAAATAAAGAAACACAATTTTTGAAAACCACTTTTCAAAAACTCAAATACCCCTCCAATATTATAAATACAGCATATAAAAAAGCAAAGAAAAAATATCATCAAGCACACATAACCCAACCTAATTCGAAAAAAACATACATACCTATACCACATATAAACCTAACGAACATAAAAAATCTCATACCAAAACATATACAGTTGATCCCATCTAATAATATCCTTATCAAAAAAATATTAAAACCCCCCAAATTCAACAACCCCCGTTGTTTATATAAAATTCCATGCACCCTTTGCAATAAGCAATATTTCGGAGAAACAATAGACTTCAAACGTAGAAAAAATCAGCATAAACACGACTTAGAAACACATGAACAAAACTCCGCACTCACACAACATAGATTAACACTCAACCATCATATTAATACAAATAACATGCAAAAAATCAGAAATATACAAGATACCAATAAACGAAAAATAGCAGAGGCTTTTTGTATCCAAAACCTCCCCAACTTTAAAAGATGCTGCTGGAGATTAAAAAAAAAAAAAAAAAAATAGATGCAATACAAAATAACTGCATGAAAATGTCTCCATTCTATAATAGTCTTTTAAAAAACCAACTAAACGAATAAGGAAATAAACTTCATAGAAAATCAAGACTTCCTCCATTCACTGTTCTGACTAGAAAAAGGCCAAATGGTTGGCGAAAGCTCGTCCCTGTGAATTTTACCAGTTTTATATGTTTTAGTAAAGTGTTTTAATGTGTTGTTTAATATAATTCCACTTATTTAAAAATGGTTTTTAATTAGTATATATATATATATATATATATATATATATATATATATATATATATATATACACATATATCTTCATATATATATATATATATATATATATATGCGCATATATATGTGCTATATATAACTATATTAATATATAGCAACCAATAACACCTGCTAACCAACATATATATGGCATATATATATATATAACAACATATATATATATCTGCCTCATATATATATATCTATACAATATATATATATATATATATATATACACCTCCCTTTCATCTTTCATATATATATATATATATATATATATATATATATATATTTCTTTCACTCTATATATATATATATATATACTATATATATATATATATATATAAGAGAGAGAGAGAGAGAGAGAGAGAGAGAGAGAGAGGTAACACCCGCAGCGATAAAATTACCTCCCATTTGGCTTATGGTGTGAAGGGTCTCCCATGACATTCCAGTGCCTAATGGTTCGCCTTTCTCTCGCATTTCATATCCACACTCATCCTCCAGACAACATCTTACAGACAGCACCCTATATCCCCATACCATTATACACATACTTATATCCACACCCTTCTTCTAGACAACATCTTACAGACATCTCATATCCCTGTGTGTGGGGAGAAAGAATTACCCACAACGTATGTTCTGCGTGTAGTAGAAGGCAACTAAAGGGACAGTGGTAGTTGGGTAAGCTGCCCACTACCACTTACCTTTTGCCAGGAATGCTAATGCATGCCTCGGAGAAGGTAGTGACCACCGTAAGCGGTCTTCTATCTTTCAGCGAAAATGTATGAATCGTATGGGTACATGGAATGTCAGAGGAATAATGTTGAGGAGAAGAGATCAATGGATATATTCACAGATAGTAGACTAATTTGCTCATAAGTGACAACAAAGATGAAAGACAAATTGTTAAATAGTGATTTGATAATGGTATCATAATATCTGTGCAAATAAATAAGAAGGAAGTTCTCCCAATTCATTAAGTGAAGACTATTAGTGATTGTTATAGTTCCAAATTCTAATAGTTCATTATTGAAAAGGTTAAGGTATGTGTGGTTGTGACATGGGGTCCATCAGAGGGTAATGTTGAAAAGAGTGCGATATTCTGGGATAATCTGAATGATGTTTTGGATGGGGTGAGCAGGAGTTTCAGATTGATTGTGTTGGGTGACCAAAATGGTTGGATAGGTGATAAAAAAGGCATGGTATAACAGGTGATTTATAGGTTTGTCAGAAGAAAATGAGAATGGTAGGAAGGTGATTGATTTCTGTGAGGAGAGAGGTATGTGTGTAATATTTTCTTTAAATACAAGAAAATTCATTAATATATTAGAGCTATTATAGATAGAGATGGTATCGAAGTGAAAAGTATGATTGATTTTGTGTTGGTGAAGAAGGAGATGTTGAAGCATGTGTTGGATGTTAAATCAGTTATTGGGGGAGGGGGTTAGGAATAGGATTATAAGATCATTATATTGTTTTATGTAAAATTAAGATAGTGGGGGCTTGGATGGAAAGGAAAGTGATAAAGAAGGAAGTGGGTAAAATTAAGAGTGAGAAGTTAAGTGAACAAGTTAATAAGGATAAGTATCAGTTGAATGTGAACAAGTTGAAACTGAACAAATCTTGAAGCAAGTGAATTAAGCGGTTGTTAGTACTGCAAAAGAAGTATATGGATGTGCTAAGGCAGGAAGTAAGAATGTTAACAGT
Organism: Trachelipus rathkii; assembly: GCA_015478945.1. Taxonomy (NCBI): domain Eukaryota; kingdom Metazoa; phylum Arthropoda; class Malacostraca; order Isopoda; family Trachelipodidae; genus Trachelipus; species Trachelipus rathkii. The sequence continues at coordinate 20,329 of JABUQX010089379.1, read as the reverse complement.
AAGTGGTGTGAATGAAGAGATGATGCAAGCGCTTAAAAGTTAAAAAGAAGCTTGGTTAAATGAAACTAAAAGCCAATAAAGAGGTCTCAAAAGAAAGATGTTTGGAATTGTATAAGGAGAAAAAAGGAATACTAAAAGATTCATATGTAGGAGAAAATAAAAGAGGTAAATGAGCAGTTTGGAAAGAGGATGAATGGGGACTTACAAGGGAATAGGTAGCTCTTTTGGAAGGAAGTGCGAAAGCTTAAGAATGAGAATGAGGGGAATCTGCTAAGAATAACGAATAGGGATGGTGCTTTCGTAACTGAGGAAATGGATGTTAGGAGAGTGTGGAGGGAGCACTACATAATCTACATAACATTGGCAGTAATAAAGAGGTGATAATGAATGTATGTGGATTTGTTGGTGCAAGAAGGAATTGGTATTTTGGGGTTGAGGCCATTAGTAAGGAGGAGGTAATTTGTAGATTGAGAAAGTTTAGGAATGGTGAATCTACGGGTATAGATGAAATCACTGGTGAAATAATAAAGAACGGAGGCGAGATGGTGATTGAGTGGATTTGGAAGTTGCGTAGAAAAGTGTTTATGGAGGGTATAGTTCCGAGGGATTGGAGGAGAGTAGTAATAGTACCTTTTTATAAAGACAAGGGGGATAAGGGTAACTGTAGGAATTATAGGGAAATTAGTTTATTGAATGTTGTAGGGAAGATATATGCTTGTAATTTGGTAGAAAGAGTGCGTCGAGTGACCGAGGGACTGTTTGGTGAAGAACAAAGTGCGTTAAGAAGTGATAGAGGATGTGTGATCCTGTGGACAAACCTTTACATTGAAGCAAATGATTGAGAAAATGAGAGAGAAGAAGAATAAATTGTATTTAGGTTTTATGGATTTGCAATTAAATTAAACTCTTATGAGGTGGCTTTCATTATTTCAGAGTTGAGATCCATTCTTGACAGGTTCGATATCGTAGGTGAAAAGTTACAGGGTGAGGAGATGGGAGTAGGAACTGTAGTTAGCATGTATAACTCTCTCAGCACCTTTTTATCCAAAATGAAACTTGAAATCCTGCAACAAGTAGGAATTGAAGAAAATATATCTAAAAGAATTAAAAACATAAGAGAGTGTTTGATGAATCCCATTAGTCTGAGATAGATGTTGAAAGTAATCCAAACATCTTTCTTCAAAATAGTTACATGAATATATTAGACAAATTATCAACTGAGTTAAAAAGAGGAAATTCTGTATATAGCGAATTCTCTAAGAATTTTTTATTTTTGAAAAACCTGACGGAGATCGAAGCAGAAATTCATAAATCAGATTAATTATTGCAGCGTATATACCCGTCAGATTTTGAGCAAACTTTGGCACAGAATACATTCATCTCAAAAGTTTTCGTTTAGAGGGAAATTTGAATTTATCCCACTCAAATTTAAACGGTTTTATTCGCTAAAGGTCTCCGTGATTTGTATCCCACTGTTGACATTGCTTTAAGACTGTATTTATGCAATCCCTGCCACAAACTGCTCAGCTGAAAGATCATTTTCGGCACTTAGAAGATTAAAAAGTTATTTACACTCATCTGCGTCTCAACAACCTTGCTATTCTTGCCATGGAAAATGTTATAACAGTAAAATTAGATTTTGAAGATGTTATTGACAAATTTGCAAGTCAAAATGCAAGGAGTTTGCCATTAATTTTTAATATTTAAACATCTTCATATATATATATATATATATATATATATATATATATATATATATATATATATATATATATATATATATATATAAAGCTTAACTTAATATAATATAATATAGTATATATATATAATATATACTATGTATATATGTATATATATATATATAATAATAACATATATATATATATATATATATGCTTAATATATATATATATAATAATATATATATATATATATATATATATATATATATATTTAACTCTAATATCTTTATCTTTATATATATATATATAGAAATAATAATATATATGTATATATATATATATATATAATATATATATATATATAATATATATATATATATAATAATAATAATATAATAATAATATATATATAATAATAATAACCTTCTTTATATAATAACTGCTATAATATATATTATATATATATATATAATATTGCTATATCTTTCTATATATATATATATATATATAATATATATATATATATATATATATATATATATATATATATATATATATATATATATTTATATATACTGGGCATTAAGTGGGGTGGTGTAAGACTTCCTTGGCCCTGGGGCGTCGCAAGAAGTTAAAAATGCTCCCCATACACTGTCTCTGCTTTATTATGTTATGTTGAATATCACTTTTTAAGAATTTTTAATTGTGCCTAATGACTGAAAATGCATAAACGGTTATAACGTTGATCGTTTATATAAGAATTTGTAAGAAAATACGTTTGAGTCTAGTTTAGAAAGTTTATAATTTATTTTCATACCTTTTTACTATTCACAAAACTAATGAGCGTATAATTTAAAAAGTCTCCAAATTTCTTTTTAGTGTGAAAGAGAGACAAGCGAAGTTCAACAACTAAAGAAATTTGTTATTAGTATAAACAAGCAGGGCACTATTGCATTAATTTTCAATCTAAAAAACATTCCACATTCTAAGACACCCTAAAATCATATTTAATCTATAAATCACTGCTTTGTCTGCGCTTCTTTAAATTGCACTGCTTAATGAAACACATTGTTTTTGAATCTTACTCTGACGTAAGAAAACTCATATAAGGACTTAACAAATTTAATTTATATGTGAAGATTTAAGAAAAAATCGTACTTTCATAAGAGTTCAAAACATTAATCGTTAATGTGAATATCTGTTCTCCTTCTGTCGAATCTTTATAGCTAGTTTAATTAATTTTGATTATGTATATATATTTTCATTATCTAAATAAAATAATTGTGTATCTTTAATAAATACAAACCCAAATATTGAAATTTCCATTCAAAAAAAACTCAACAGGGTCCATAAAAAATTAAAACACAACTAAATGATAACGAGTTCTTCTTTTTTGCTTATTTGTAAATTGCATTTCAATGAACTTACATTACTTTTATTCAAATAGCTCAAAAATACGTTAAAACTCTTATTAAGAATTAACCAAACATAATTTCAAATGTCGTTGCAAATTAGAGGACAAAATATTGTACTTTTATACTGAAGTTCTAAATATTGTAATAGAGTTTAAATTATCAATTTAAGAGAAAAAGCCGCGGTAGATTTACACCAAGTTAAAATTTTTTATTAAAACAGGTTTCAACAAAACTAATGAAAAAATATCTTAGGGTATTTATAAATACAGTATATCAACACTCTCATGGAAAATTTCATTATATAATCTCACTCACTGAAGGAAATACCTATTACACAAAACTTTATAAAGAAAGTTTTCTTGGTATTTCGGACACTTTACGAGAATTGGATTTAGGAAACAACGTTTTATCTGAATTTCACAAGCTGAAAATACCGTAAAAATATCTCAATACTTTAATGACCATTTAGCAAAATTTATTTAAGTTGTTTAAAAGTGTTAGTTGATTAAAATTGAAAGTTTTAATAGGTACATTTTTGTAAGCTGAAAATTTAAGGAAAAAGCGTAATTTAAGCAGTGTAAATTTTTTATATTTATAAATAGAGATTTCAAAATGAATGAAATATTTGGTATATAAATTAATAATTACCAAAATTATTTAAATACCATAAAACATAAAAAATCAATTGCATGACAATTCCTAAAACAATAAATAAAATCTCTTTTCTGCTTTTATGGAAAGCTTTTGCAATTCAACTGAAAACACCATTGAGTTCTTTCAAATGCATGAAATACACGTTACACAAACCTCAATTTTAAGATTTACCATCTAATTTCTCAAATATTAGTAAATATTATTCAAGTAAATGAAAACATTTTAAACATAAAAAAAAATCTTTGATTATAAATTTTTCTAAGAGAGAAAACTTTTAGACCTCATGAGATTATATCTAAGTAAAATTTTTATATCTCACAAAACAGATTTATCAACTACTTATATGAACAAATAATTTGGTGCTGGGGGGGGGGCTTTATCTCACCTCAAAACAATATTCGAAGATTTTATCTATTAAAAAAACGGTCAATTATTAAGGACACTCACACAGCTATATCTCTACCTTTCAAAATCCACTTTTGAACTCAGCAAATTTACAATGAACACACATTTATTTATTTCAAAACTGCCTTTGTGTAAAGAAGTACTATTTACACAAAAACATCAAATTTTAAGAATTACCAAATTATTTCAAATGTTGAAATTTAGGAAAAATTCGTACTTTTAAGGTTCTAATTTTGTATTGTGTAAATGTAACTCATTAGCCCAACTTTAGAAGTTAAAATTTGTTTTAAAATCAACGGCTTTTCACACAATAGAAAATATTCTCAGGTAAGATTAAAAACAAATATTGAAATTTAATTAAAATAAACGTCAATTTAAGACACCTTCAACTATTAATAAATTCACTTCATCTCTTTTCTGTCTCACTTTAGAATTGCATTTCAATGAAAAAACTCAATTTTATTTCATCAGCTAATGCTGAAAAAAATAAAACATATTTATTTAATAAATAAACAACTGTTAATACTTACAATTTTAAGATTTTAACTATAAATATATATTTCAAATGTTGACCATTAGTGTTTATCTCGTCGTCATTGTCCGAATGTCTAGCATATATGAAATACACGGAGAAAATCTTACAGCAAAGAAAAAGCGTAATTTTTTAGCAGTCATAAAATATTTATTAAAAACATAAACTTTCTCTCACCACGGACAACTAATGAAAAAGGTTAGGTTTAGGTATATAAAAACATGAGATACTATTGTAATTGCTACTCTCATTTCAAACACACAAAGTCGGATTTCAAGAGCACCTAAAACTATCTCAATAACTTTTTCACTTTTGACTTCTTGATACATTGTGACATTATCACATGAAACGACAGTATTTTTTCAACATCTGATAATCACATACCGTTACAAAAAACTCAATTCTCAACACTCTTTCACCAAAATTTATTTCACCAATAACTTAGACAATGATGAAAAATCGTTACCTTAAGACGTTATAAATTGATTAATGTGTAATAAAAACCTCTTAAGAACACAAGAAGGTATATTTTAGGAAGTGTAAACATTCATTTATTAAAAAAAAGCGTTTTATGACAACCATATTGAAAAGAAGTTGGTAATCCTCATGCTTCAGTTGATTCATAACATTACATAAATAATTGAAACTCTCCACTTAAAAACCACTCAAATTTATAAGACACCTTATATACACACTTAAATAAATGTCGGCTTTTTCTTGCTTCTTTAAAAATTGCATAATTTTTCAAATACAAAGACCTTCATTTTTTCAAATGCTGAATAATACCGTTAAAAACTCAATTTCAAGAATTACCTTTGTTGTATTTTCAAAAATGTTTGAAATTTAGGAAAAATCGTACTTTTAAGTGATGTTCTACAACTTTGTAATAGGTGTAACATCCAATGAAAGTTAAAGGCAATATATAGCTCAATCTTTACGAGTTAAAATTTGGTTATTAAAACAGGTCTTCATCAATTGACAAATATTTGGAATAATTATAAATAATACACTTTAATATGAACATTTCACTCTCACACACAACTTCCACACTCTTAAGACCTAAAAACAATATAATAAATTAAGATTGTTTTAAACTTTTTGAAATTGAAATTTTTCAATGACCAACACATTATTTTTTTCAAAGCTGAAATACGATTAAACACTCACATTTAAGATTTAAACACAATATGTCAAAATGTTAAAATATTCAGAGAAAAAATCACGCTAACTTCTTAAGAGTTCTAAGGTTTGTATGTGAAAATTTAAGAAAAACAGTAACTTAATTTTAGAAGTTAAAAATTTTTTATTTTAAAACAGTTTATCACAACTAATGAAATATTACAGGCCTAATATAATTACCAAACAAATATTGATAAATCATTTCTCAAAAAACGTCAATTTAAGGACACCTAAAACTATTAATATATAATCTTTTATCTCTGCTCTTTATGAAAATTGCATGTCACTAATGATAACACATCTATGTTCTCTATCAATGCACTTGATAAAATACTTAGAAGAACGACTCAATATTATAAGAATCTTACCAAAATTATATTATCAATGAGTTGAAATTTAGCGATAAAAATTCGTAACCTTTGACGAAGTTCTAAATACCCCGTAATATGAAACATTTAAGAAAAAGTGGGCGATCTTTTTCAACCAGAGCGTTAAAATTCCTCTCGACTATAAAACAGTTTTCACAACTATATGAAAATATTTGAGAATATTATAAAACACCAACACAAATATTGAAATTTCAATTAAAAAACGTCAATTTAAATGACACCATAACAACACGATATAAATAAATTGGCTTTTCTTCTCTTAGAAATTGCATTTTAACTTGAAAGAAACACATTAATATATTTACTCACACATTGTGCATCGAATATCACCCGCATTAGCAAAATCTATCATTTATAAGATTTAACCAAATTCTATTTCATAATGTGGTTGATATTTAAGAATACAACTACCGATCACTATAAGAGTTTCTTAAATATATGTAATGTCCGAACAAATTTAAGAGAAAAAGCGTAATTTTAAGAAGATTATAATTTTTTATTAAATACATTATATTATCAGATATTACAAAAAACACAAATGATATTAAAAACTAAAAATAGTTTGCGAAAATTTCATAAAAAACGTCAAATTTTAATTTCAAATTAAAAATCTCAAAAATTAATAAATTCATCTTGCTGACTATATTTCCTTTGAATATTGCATCTACAATGCTAATACACTCATATTATATTTGTCGAATGCTGAAAAATAACGTTAAAAAAATCACTCAATTTTTAAGATTAACCAAATAATATTCACAATGAGTAAGTTGAATCACTTTAGTGGGAAAATCTGTAGCTTATAAGTAGTTCTCACACCACTCTCCTCACTCTCTCCACAAAAGCTCTTCAAGAAAAAGCGGCGTAATTTTAGAAGTTAAAAACAACTTTTTTATTAAAAACAGTTTTCACAACTAATGAAATATTGGTATATAAAAACAAAATATTGAAAATTATTACATATATAATAATACGTAGTATCCTTACAACATCTAAAACTATTAATCAATTCGCTTTTCTGCTTTTCTGAAATTGCATTTCAATGTAAACACATATATTTTTTCAAATGCTGAAAAACTCACCGTAAAAACTCATTTTAAGGAAATAACCGAGAAAACTTTAACAAATGTTTGCAAATTTAGAATAAAATCGTACTATATTGTAAATAGTTCCCTAATACTCTCTGTTAATTTAGAAAAATTTAATAAAAGCGTAATTTTAGAAGCGTAGTATTTATATATTTTTATTATACATCTCATTAAATTCAGTGTTTGAATATCTAATGAAATAATGGGTATATAAAAACAAATACTTGCATTAAAACTCACTTTCACTAAAAAAAAGTCAATATAAGACACCTCATAAATAACACATTAACCTTTTTGGATATTTTAGTGCTCTTTGAAATTGCACTTCAATGAAACACATTAATTTTTTCAAATGCTTAATATACCTCTAAATAAAAATATATATTTTGTTATAGATTTAACGCATTTAATAATTTACAACGTTGAAACTTAGTTAAATATTCGATTGTATAGATTCACGTTCTATAATTTGTATTATGTTAAAATTTAAGAAAAGCGTCACACTCTAGAAGTTAAATTTGTGTATTAAAACAGATGTGCACTACTAATCAATAATATATTTTGGGTGAGTATAAAAACCAAAATGAGTGAAGAATTTCATTAAAAAACGTGCAATTTAAACACCTAAAACTAGTAATAAATTCGCTATTTTCTAGCTTTTTGAAATATTGCATTCAGGATGTTAATGAAACACATTAATTTTTTTCAAATGCTGAAAATACCATTTACACATACAATCGAATGTGTGTAAGACACTTACTCCAAATGTAATCTTCGAATAGTGATTATATTTTTAGAGATATAATTATTCTGTATCTTTTAGAGTTCCTACAATTGTGTAGAGTGTGAAAATTAAAGAGCAAGCGTTCACTATTTTATACAAGAGTGATAAAATTTGTTGGTGTGAAAACAGTTTTCACCAACTAATGAAATTATTTGTAAATAAAAACATTTAATATTTGACTCTTATATTAAAAAACGCGTCTCAATTTAAGACTCTTAATAAAACATACAATAATAAATCTCTTTTCTGCTGTTTTTGAAATTGCATTTCAATGAAACACATTGTAATAAAATTAATATAACTAATTAAATAATTTATCATTTTTTCAAATGCTTAAAAAATATTAAATGGTGTATGTTTAGAATATACACCAAATAATGAATCATAATATATTAAAATGTGATAATTTATGAAAAAAATCGTAACTTTAAAGTTCTAATTTAGTAATGTTGAATAAATTTAAAGAAAAAGCGTTAATTTTAGAAGTTAAAATTTTATTAAAACATAATTTTGAATTCTATGTTTATTCGTTTTACTAAAAAATCAAAATATTAAAATTTTCATTATATAATAAAAAAGGACATTTTAAACAACTTAAAATCTGTTAATTAAAATTCATCTTTTGGCTTTTTTGAAATAGCATATCAAATGAAACAACATTATTTTTTCAAAGCTGAAAATACTGTTACCGTTAAAAACTCATTTTAAGATTTAACATATATAAATTTCAAATTGTTGATATTTATGTAAAAAATCGTTAACTTTAAGAGTTATAAATTATGTTTAAATGTGAAAATTTAAGGAAAATCGTACTTAATTTTTAGAGAAGTTAAATGTATATTGTTCAAATACAGATTTGCTGAACTCATGAAAACATTTGGCTTTTAATATAAATAATAATTGAAAATTTCATTATATGTAAAATCTTTAATTCTATTAATATACAAATTAAATACAATTCAGCTTTTCTGCTTATTGAAAATTGCATTTTCAATATATGCAATCAACATCTTTTTTTCATAATATGCTATAAAATATATACCTCTGTGATTAAAAAATCTACAATTATTAATATTTGACTAACTCTACTTACATACTCTTGAAGTAAAGTTAATTTCGTTCTTTTAAGTAATTTCGTAAATTGGCAAATGTGGAATAGACATAAGAAAAAGCGTTAATTTTAGAAGTTATAAATTTTTGATTAATTTATTACAAAGCTTTATCACAAACTATATGAATAAAAGGCACATCTTAAATAATAGACTATAAATTTCATTAAAAATAACGTCTCATCAAAAAACCTAAGACTAGTAAGAAGTTCTCTTTTCTGCTTTTTGAAATTGCATTTCAATGAAACACATTTTATTTTTTCAAATGTATGCTAAAATTACCGTTAAAAACTCACTCATTTTAAGATTAAAAACAAATTATTAGAAACATGTGAAATTTTGGAAAAATTCAAAACGTTAATAGTTCTAAATTTTGTAATGTTATAAATATTTAAGAAAAAGCGTTAATTTTAGAAGTGATCTAAAATATTTTTTATTAAAAAACTCAGGTTTTCACAACTAATGAAATATTTGGTATATAAAAACAAATATGGAAATTTCATTAAAAAAACGTCAATTTAAGACACCTAAAACTATTTAATAAATATGCTTTTCTGCTTTTTAAATTGCATTCAATGAAACACATTATTTTTCAAATGCTGAAAATTACGTTAAAAACATGTAATATTAAGAAATTATCAAATTATATTTTCAAAATGTTTGAAATTAGGAAAAATCGTATAATAACTTTTTTCCCTTTTTTACATTTATGTAATAATGTGTATAAATATTAAGTCAAATAAGCGTAATTTTAGAATTTAAATAATTTTTTACCTAAACAGGTTTTCACACAACTTAATGAAATATTTTGGTATATATTAAAAACAAAATGAAATTTCTATATAAAAAACGTCAATTAAATTAACACCTAAAACAAATTAATAAAATTCTCTTTTCTGCTTTTGATAAATTGCATTTCTCATATGAAACACATTTTTTTATTCAAATGCAGAAAATACCGTTAAAAAGATAATAATTCATGAAGATAATAATTAACAAAAATTTCTAAATGAGTTAAATTTAGGAAAAATCGACTTTAAGAGTTCTAAATTTTGATAATCGTGAAAAAAATTTAGAAAAATATGAAATAAATTAGAGAAAGTAAAAATTTGTATTATAAAATTTCATATTTAATAGACTAATGACATGATATTTAGGTAAAGTTAAAAACTAATATTGAAAATTTCATATAAAAAAATAACGTCAATTTTAGACACCTAAAACTTATTAATAAATATCACTTTATCTGTCTTTTATGAATATATGAAAATAAGCATATCAAATGAAACACATTATTGTTTTCAAATGCTGTGAATAATACCTGTAAAAAACTCATATTTAAGATTTTAACCAAATAATTTCAAATGTTGAAAATGTAGAATAAATCGTACTTTTTACGAGTTTATAAATTCGTGATAATCAGTGATGAAAATTTAGATAAAAGCGTAATTTTAGAAAATGTATAATAATTTTTTTATTAAAATTAGGTTTTCATACAACTAATTAGAAATATTTGAGTATATTAAAATACAAATAATTGAAAATTTCATTAAAAAAAAGTCAATTTATAACACAACCAAAAAACAAATTAATAATTCTTTGATGTTTGAATTTTTTCAATTTCAATGTAAAACACAATTATTTTTTTCAAATGCTGAATAAATACCCCGTTAAAAACTCAAATTTTAAGATTTACCAAATAATTTCAAATGTTGAAATTTAGGAAAAATCGTACTTTTAAGAGTTCTAAATTTGTAATGTGAAAATTTAAGAAAAAGGGTAATTTTAGAAGTTAAAATTTTATTATTAAAACAGGTTTTCACAACTTAATATAGAATTAATATTTTGCATAAAAAACATATTGAGACTATTTTAATACAATTCACCATATAGAAATACAAGATAAGAACATTAATAATCATCAGGCTTGTTATAGACTTTGTGTGAAATTGCAAAATAAATAGTGAAACACGAATATTTTTTTCATATATCGCTGTAAAATTACCGTTAAAAAACTCAAATTTTTAAGAATACAAATAATTTTCAAAGTGAAATTAGGAAAGTCGATAAGTGTGTTAGAGTTCTAAAGTTTTCGTAATGTGAGATGAATAATTTAAAGCAAAGAGAGTAGAGTTTAGAAGTGTTAAAATTTGTATATAAACGAGAGTTTTCACAAGCTAATGGAAATATTTGGTAATTTTATAAAATTAAATATTGAATTTCATTATAAAACGTCAATTTAAGACACCTAAAATAATTTTAATAAATTTCTCTTTTTCTGCTTTTGAAAATTGCATTTCAATGTAAACAACATTATTTTTCAAATGCTGAAAAATACCGTTAAAAACGTCAATTTAATGATTTATACAAATAATTTTCTATGGAATTATTACGAAAGAAATGAGTCGTTATCTTTTTAAAGTCTGAATTTGTAATGTTTGAATAATTTTATATAATGAAAAAGCGACTTTGATGTTGAGAAGAATAATATTTATGTATTGTATTGTTTACATTTTATACTTTTCTAATTCTTTTCAACCCTGGATCTCCTAACAGCCATTTTTTGGAAATTTCAGTTAGAAGAGTGAGTAAAGGATACTCAGAGAGAGCTATTAATAAATTCACTTTTCTGCTTTTGAAATTGAACTTTCAATGAAACACAATATTTTTTGCAAATGCTGAAAATTCCATAAAGAAAAACAACAATATTAAGATTATCCAAAATAATTACACACAGTGTATAATTTTAGGAAATATTTACTGTATAATAGTTTTTCTAAGATTGGTATAGTGTAGAAATTTAAGAAGAACAAGTCGTAATTTTAGAAGTTAAAATATTTTATTTAAGACACATGGTTTTCAACTACCTAAGTAAAAGAGAATATTTAGGTTATTTATAAAAAACAAAATATATGATCATTAAGAAGATCGTAAGGTAAGACCTCAAGTATATTAAGACACCTAAAAACTATTAATAAAATCACTTTTTTCTGCTTTTTGAAATTGCATTTCAATTAAACACATTATTTTTTCAAATGCTGAAAATACCGTTAAAAACTCAATTTTAAGATTTACCAAATAATTTCAAATGTTGAAATTTAGCAAAAATCGTACTTTTACGAGTTCTAAATTCGTAATGTGAAAATTTAAGAAAAAGCGTAATTTTAGAAGTTAAAATTTTTTATTAAAACAGGTTTTCACAACTAATGAAATATTTGGTATATAAAAACAAATATTGAAACTTCATTAAAAAAAGTCAATTTAAGACACCTAAACCAATTAATAAATTCTCTTTTCTGCTTTTTGAAATTGCATTTCAATGAAACACATTATTTTTTCAAATGCTGAAAATACCGTTAAAAAACTCAATTTTAAGATTTACCAAATAATTTCAAATGTTGAAATTTAGGAAAAATCGTACTTTTAAGAGTTCTAAATTTGTAATGTGAAAATTTAAGAAAAAGGGTAATTTTAGAAGTTAAAATTTTTTATTAAAACAGGTTTTCACAACTAATGAAATATTTGGTATATAAAAAACAAAAATAACTTCAAGAGACTACATTAAAAAAAACGTCAAAATATATAAGACACCTAAAACAATTAATAAATTCTCTTACTTCTGACTTTGAAATTTTGCATTCAAGTGATATAACAGCGATATTTATATCAAATGCTCGTGACACCCCCAACTACCGTTAAACTCAATTTATTAAGACTCAACAAATAATTTCAAATGTTGAAATTTACGAAAAATCGTAACTTTATCGTGACATAGTAATGTGTTGAATATATATATGGTAAGAAAAATTAATAATTTTAGAAGTTTAAAATTTTTTTATAAAATTCTAATTATTTTTCACAACTAATTGAAATATTTGGATTATATAAAAAAAAATATTGATAATTAATTCTATATATGTAAAAAAACAGGCTCAATTTAAGTACGAGTGCTAAAACCTCATTATAAATTCACTTATCTGCTTTCTGAAAATAGAGAATAATAATAATAGAACACATTATTTTTTCAAATGCTAAAATTACCGTTAAAAACTCTAATAGATTACCAAAATAATTTCAAAATGTTGAAAATTTAGGAAAAATCGTACTTTTAGGATTTCTACACTTTGTATATTTTTAATATATTTATAGATCAAGGGTCATATATTCAGAAGGTTTAGAAAATTTTTTAATTAAAATCTACTTATTTATGAAACACTAATGAAATATTGTATATTAAAAAACAAAATATTGAAATTGTGCATTTAAAATAACGGTGCAATTTTAGGAGAGCAATATTTCTCTGAGATTCATTCTTTTCTTTCTTTTCTCTCACAACACATAGGCGAATTTTTTGCGATACACCACCATTATTGTTCTAAATTTGAAAATAACGTTTAAAAAACATCATTAAGAGTGTACCTAAATATTTCAATACTGTCTTGAATAATTTAGGGATATATAAATCGTAACTTTTAATAGTATCTATATTTGATTCTGAGTTATAATTATAATTAAGAATATAAAGCGTAATTTTTGGAAGTTATATATATTAAAATTTTTTATTAAAAATCTTTTCACTAGGTGCTCAGGAAATATATTGGTATATTAATCAATTTATTATTGAAATTTACATTAAAAATATATATAATTTAGGACAACCTAAAACTATTAATAAAATCACTTTTCTGCTCTTTTTTTGAAATTGCATTTTCAATGAAATCACATTATTTTTTCAAAATGCTGAAAATCAACGTATTAAAAACTTACATATTTTAAGAATTTACCAAATAATTTCAAATGTTTGAAATTTAGTGAAAAATCGCTACTTATGTACTCGAGTTCTAAATTGACGAAATTAGGGGTGGAAAAAAATACCCCGAGCGTAATTTTTTAAAAGTTAAAATTTTTATATAAAACAGGTTTTAAACTTAAACTAATGTAAAATTATTTTAGTAATATAAATAAAACATAAATAATTGAAATATTTCATTAAAAAAAGTCATTTTTAAGACCAATATCACTATTATATAAAATTCACTTCTATTTTTTTGAATTGCATTTTACAATGAAACACATATTTTTTCAAAATGCTGAATAATACCGATAAATACTCAATTTTAAGATTTACCAAATTATTTTCTTAATAAATTGGAAATTTAGGAAAAATCGTACTTTTAAAGTTCTAAATTCGTAAAATATGAAAATTTAAGAAAAAAGCGTAATTTTGAAGTTAAAAATTATTTTATTAAAATAAGGTTTTCACAACTAATGAAATATTTGGATATTATAAAAAACAAATATTAAAATTTCAATTAAAAAAAGTCAATTTAAGACACCTAAAACAATTAATAAAATTCCTTTCTGCTTTTTGAAAATTGCATTTTCAAAAATAAACATTATATTTTGTTCAAATGCTGAAAATACGTTAAAAACTCAATTTTAACATAACAAAATTAAATTATTCAAATGTTGAAATTTTAGGATATAATGGTCAATTTAAAAAAGTTGTATAATTATGTAATGTTAAATAATTTAAGGAATAAAGTAGATAATTTTAGAACCTAAATTTTATATGATTAAATCAGGTATCATATCTGAGCAAGGATGCTACATGCGTTATGCCAAAATATAATTTGATAAATTGCACATCTTTGGACGTCAAATTAAGACACCTTAAACAATATAATTATAAAATTCTATTTTTCTGCTTTTTGAAATAGATTATCAATGAAACACATTATTTTACAAATGCTGAAAATACCGTTTAAAAACTCTATTTTTTAAGAATATGCCAAAAAATTTCAAATGTTGAAATTTAGGAAAAATTATCGTACTTTTTAAGAGTTCTGAAATTGTAATGTGAAAATTTAAGCAAAGCGTTAAATTTTAGAAGTTTTAAAATTTTGTTAATAAAACAGGTTTTCACACCTATTTATGCAAATATTTTAAGTTATATATATATATACTCTATCATGCTTGATAAAATTTCATTTAAAAAAACGTCAATTTAAGACACCTAAAACAATTAAATAAATTCTTCTTTTCTGCTTTTTTGAGAAATACATTCATTGAATATACCTGATGTTTTCAGATTGGCTAAAAATTCGTAAAAAGCTGTATTTTAAATTTCACAAATAGAAAAAGATATACCTTTATAGGAAAATAAAATCGTACTTTTAAGAGTTCTGCATTTTAATTTAATATGTGTAATAATAATTTAAGAAAAGACGTAATTTTAGATAGTATTAAAATTTTTTATATTAAAAAACATATTTTCACTCAACTAATGTAAATATTTTAGGTATATAATAAACAAAATTTGAAATTATCTATTAATAAAAAACCGTCTAATTTAAGACACTAAAAACTATTAATAAATTCATTATTCTGCTTTTATATAAATAGAATATCAATGAAACAACATTATATTTTATCAAATTGCTGAAAATACCTTATAAAACTCAATTTTAAGAATTACCATAAAATAAAGTGTTCAAATGTTGAAAAAATTTTAGGAAAATCCGTACTTTTAGGAGTTCTAATTAATTGTATGTTGGTACCTGACGGAATAATTTAGTGATAAAAAAGGTTAATTTTAGAAGTATAAAATATTTTTTTATTAAAAACAGAGTATATTCACAACTAAACTCGATTAGCTATTTTATTCATGGAAAACAAATATGAAAAAAACTTTAAAAAAGGGTAAAACTTAGCAAGGTAAAACAATAATGAATTCTCTTTTCTGCGTTTTGAAATTTGCATTTTCTCAATGCAAACACATTTATTTTATCAAATGAGCTGAAAAATACTCCGTTAAATAAACATCAATTTTAATAAAATTACCAAATAATTTCAAATGTGAGAAATTTATTAATAAAAACCGTACTTTTAAAAGTTCTAAATTTGTAATGTGAAAATTAAGAAAAAGCGTAATTTTTATAGTAGAAGTTAAAATTTTTTATTAAAACATAATGTTTTCAACAACTAATGAAATATTTGTGAGTATATAAAAATACAAATATTGATAAAATTATCATTAAACGCAGTCAAATTAAGACACGTAAAAGTTATAATAAAATCACTTTTCTGCTCATTTTTTGTATAAATTTGCATTTCACAATGTAATAAACACATTTTATTTTCTCAAAATGAAAGAGTATTACCGATAATTAATTCAAACTACTTATTTTTTAACCCAAATTAATTTTCAAATGTTAAATTTTTCACATTTCGTACTTTTACGAGTTTTCTAAATTTTGTAATTGTGAATAATTCAGAATAAGAAAGTGTAATTTATAAAGTTAAAAAATTATTTTTATTAAAAACTCAATTAAGGTACTTAAATGAAATATATTTTAATGTCAGTTAGAAACACAAATATTGAAATTCATAAAAAAAGTCAATTTAAATGTCATCTTAAACTATTAATAAATTTCACTCTTAGCATTTTGAAATTGCAATTTTCAAATTGAAATCAACATTATTTTTTCAAAGCTGAAAATACCGTTAAAACCACAAATTTAAGATTTTATTAAATAATTGCAAATGTTAAAAATTTAGGAAAAATCGTACTTTTAAAAGTTCTAAATTATAATATGAAAACAATTTAAGAAATAAAGCGTAATTCTATTCAACACTCTAAAATTTTTTATTAAAATTAGGTTTTCACAACTAATGAAATATTTGGTAGTATAAAAACATATGAAATTTCATTAAAAAAAAGTTAATTTAAGACACCTAAAAACAATTAATAATATTCTCTTTTCGCTTTTTGAAATTGCATTTCATGAAACACATTATTTTTTCAATGCTGAAAATTCCGATAAAACTCAATTTTAAGATTTACCAATAATAATTCAATGTTGGAAATTTAGGAATAAAATTCGCATACTTTTAGGAGTTTCTAAATTTGATTAAAATGTGAAATAAAATTTATAAGAAAATAAAGGTAATTTTAGAAGTTAAAAATTTATTTAGTTAAAACAGGTTTTCAAAACTAATGAAATATTATGTATATAAAAAATACAAATATTGATAAATTTCATTTATAAAAAACGTCAATTAATAATCACTAAAACAATTAATGTATTCTCTTTTTCTGCTTTTTTGAAATTGCTTTCAATGCAACACATATTTTTTCTATTGCTGAAAATACCGTTAAAAACTCAATTTTAAGAATTTACCAAATAATATTCAAATGTTGAAATTTATATGAGGAAATAAGCGACTTTTATAAGTTCTAAATTTGTAATGTGAATAATATATAATGAAGCTCCTGTAATATTTTAGAAGTTAAAATTTATTAAAAAACAGGTTTTCACAACTAATGATAATATTTGGTATATAAATAACAAAAATATTGATAATATTCATTAAAAAAACCTCAATTTAAGACACCCTAAAACTATTATAAAATCACTTTTCTGCTTTTTGAATTTGCATATTCAATGAAACACATATATTATTTCAAATGCTGAAAAATATACCGTTTAAAAACTCAATTTTAAGATTACCAAATAAATTTCAAATGGTTAAATTTAGGAAAAATCGTAACTTTTACGAGTCTAAATTCGAGTAAAGTCCAAGCTTATCTAAAAAATGACGTAATTTTAGAAGTTAAAATTTTTTATTAAAACAGGTTTTCACAACTAATGAAATATTTGGTATATAAAAACAAATATTGAAATTTCATTAAAAATAGTCAAATTTTATAATTTTACCTAAAACTATTAAATAAATTCACTTCTACAGCTTTTGAATAATTGCATATTCATATGACACGAATACTTACACTCCTATCAACAATAATAATCCGTTAAAAAACTCCCAAAATATCTTTAACCTAAATAATATATACAAATTGTTGAAATTTAGAAAAATCGAACTTTTATAATAGTTCTAAATTCGTAATATGAAAATTTAGCAAAAATAAAGCGCGATAATTTTAGAAAGTACCACATTTTTTGTGATTAAAATTTAGAGTTTTCACAACTTAAATGAAATTTTTGGTTATATATAAAACAAATATTTGAAATTTCATTAAAAAAAAGTCAATTTAAGGAACCTAAAAAACAATTAATAAATTTCTTCTTTTTTCTATCTTTATTTTTTATTTTTTTTTTATGTTCAAATAACATTTAGATTTTTTTCAAATGTGTTCTAATACACCGTTAAAAACTCAATTATTAGATTAACAAATAATTCAAATGTTTGAAATTTAGTAAAAAATCGTACTTTTAAGAGAGTTCAAATTTTGATTAATGTGAAAATTTATAGAAATAATAAAAATAAATGTGTGAAAGTATAAATTTTATTAAATAACATATTTAACAACATATATATAATTGAAATATTTGTTATATAAAATAACATTAATATTGGTATATTAAACGAATGAAACGTCTAATTTAAGACACCTATAAAACTATATTATATATATTACACTTTTCTGCTAAAGAATAAATAGAATATCAATAGAAACACATTATTTTATTTCAAAATGCTGAATAATACCGTTAAAAACATAATTTTAAATTACCAATAATAATTATAAATTGTAGGGCTGAAATTTAGGAAAAATCGTACTTTAAGAGTTCTTAAATTGTAATGTGAAAATTTAAGATAAAAAAGGTGATTAATTTAGAAGTAAATTTTTTATTAAAACAGGTTTTCATAAATAATGAAACTAATGAATTAATTGGTATATAAAAACAAATATTGAAAGTTTCATTAAAATAACGTCAATTTAAGTACACCACTAAAAACATTTAATAAATTCTCTTTTCTGCTCTTTGAAATTGCTTTTCAATGAAGGACATTATTTTTTCAAATGCTTGAAAATACCGTTAAAAACTTCAATTTGAAGAATTACCAAATAATTCAAATGTTGGAAATTTAGGAAAAATCGTACTTTTATTTAAATGTTACTAAAATTGTAATGTTGAAAATATATTAAGAATAAAAGTATAGGTAATTTTAAGAAGTTTAAAATTTTTATTAAAACAGGTTTTCACAACTTATGAAATTTTATGGTTTATAAAAAACAAATATTGAAATTTACATAAAAAACGTCAATTTAAGTATCTAAATACCAAAACCAATTAATAAATTCTCTTTTTATTTTTTTTTGAAAATTGCATTTCTAATGAAACACATTATTTTTATCAAATGCTGAAAAAAATACCGTTAAAAAACCAATTTTAAATTTAACAAAAAATTTCCAAATGTTGAAAATTTAGAAAATAAAATATTCGTACTTATTTAAGTGTTCTGAATTTAGTAATTGTGAAATATATAAAAAATATGACGTAATTATTTTAGAAGTTATAAAATTTTATTTTATTAAAACATATATTTCAAAAACAGAATTACTAAAATTTCTTATCTAATCTAATCAAACTAAATAGTTAGAAATTCATTAAAAAACTGACAATTTAAGACACCTAAAACTTATAATTAAATTCACTTTTTGCTTTTTGAAATTATAATGAAATAATCAATGTAAAACACCAATTATTTTTTCATAATGCATTGAAAATACCTAGTTAAAAAATAACATCTCACAATGCATAAAGATTTACCAAAAATTTCAAATGTTGAAATTTAGGATAAAAAGTGCGATACTTTTAGGAGTTATCTAAATTGTATAATGTGAAAATATTTTATATGATAAAGTAACATATATGGGGATAATGTATTTAGAAGGTATAAATTTTATTCATTTAAGACAGGGTTTTCACTACTAATGAAATATTTTGGTATATAAAAAAAGAAGATATTGAAATTTCTCATTATTAAGGACGTCACATATTAAACCTAAAACAATTCAAAGAATTCTCTTTTCTGTTTTTGAAAATTGCTTTTCAAAAATAAATTTCACATTATTTTTTCAAATTGCTGAAAATACCGTTAAAAAAACTCAATTTTTAAGAATTACCAAATAATTTTCAAATGTTGAAATTTAGGAAAAATGTTCGTACTTTTAATAGTTCTAAACTTGTAATGTGAAATTTAAGAAAAAGCGAATTTTAGGAGGATTAAGAATTTTTTATTTAAAACAGGTTTTCACAACTAATGAATATATAATTGTCTA
>JABUQX010089378.1:17500-30426 GCA_015478945.1 Trachelipus rathkii | reverse complement strand
GTCTACAAGCTTTGCAGACAATATTATACAAGAAACGGACGATTAATTTCTTGGATGTAAAGGCCTTGCTGCGCATATTTCATGTATTTGGTATCTAACTACTGTGTATATTCTGTATACGAAAATCGGAAGGTCTGTAGACTAATATTTATCTCTTTCATTTTCAATACACTTTTTCTGCTGGTTATTTTCTTTTCTCATATTTAATGAAAATAAGGATATAAGTGTCAGTTCCATTTCCTACCCTTTGATGTAATACTTACCTCTAAAACTAGAAAACATCATTTCTATAAACAAAAAATTGTCGTCAAGAAATTATTTTAGTTTATAATGGTTCATCAACGGGAATTTTAAATGTACTATTTAAAACAATATCTTAAAAAAGCGATGCAAAAAAAAAACCTTTTTTATTTTTTTTTTCTCGTCGCGTACAGGGATGACAGGAACCGCTCGTGCAAAACATGTATATCTGGCTATATTGATAGATTAATATCGATTTAAACAACCATATCAGAAATTATCGATCACATTCCTACATATCATATATTTTTTAATTATTTTAAATTTCTAATTAATTCAAATCATTCCATATTATTTCTCATCAACTAAATCTAACAAACCTTCATTTGAACTTTTGCTTATTAAATTTTAAAAATTAATTTTTCACTCATTATTTTCAAATATTGAAAGTTTATTCCAGTGGTGGAAAATCATGAATAATATGTAAATAGGCTTACTAACAATGAAACATAATATTTTATTTATTGCATATTTAGATTCATTTTAAAAATATCTCTCAAATTGTTGGAAAGACATTAAATCTAAAAGTTGAAAAAAAAAACACAAAAAAAACACTTGTAACTGGGCTGTTTTCGGTTTCATTCATGCAAAGTCGGGTATATGTGGAGCGTTTTTTTTTTTTAATCCCAACCCCTTGCTTTACATGAAGGAGACTTGCATGTCGTTTACATAATAGAAATACTGAAGGAAGGAAAAAAGTTGATATCATAATTAAACTTAAACAAATTCGCTCGCGATATAACCAAATTTAAAAAAGATTTAAGGCTTCTTTTGAAGAAGGCCTCCAATATCTTGATCATTCATTGCTACCCACGAAGGAAAGCTTCTCAACCAAATGCTCTAGAGAACCTTATCCTAATCCTATACAATCCAAACAGTAACTTCCACCGACCTTAATTTCCATATTCTTGCTATATGTCCATTTCTTTCTGTGGAAAGTTTTTCCGTCAACTTTTTTTATATGAAATAGGTTGCCACATCCTGTTGGGTAAACTAAATAGTGCCTAGTTTCTTCCACCCCTGTGCCAATAATAAAAGTTATAACTACAATGAAATGCAACCAGAAGAATACTAAACAATTTCCGCTGTATATTTTCGACCGGACTTTAAAAACCACACTTTTAATTCTAAACCTTATCTTCATTGCTGTCGCACCTACTAATATTGTGCCAATCAGAACGTCCCATATTTATTTCAACCTTCGTGGGATTGCCTCCATCTAGACTATTCTCTCTTTGTGTTGGGGTGGAAGATCTCGATCTACACGAATTCAAAACATAGGAGGCCAATTGAAATTCAATCAGGTGGTTGAACAATTATTTCTTGGGGATTGAGGCAAGAGCAACGATGTCAGTTCTTATTTGATTTAACTTTAGAAAACTTATTTATCTTCTCTCGCGGTCCTTGCTAATCATTTTTATCTTGGAAAATTTGTCTTGATGTGCTTTTGTTGTTCAAAAACCTTTTGTAACTTGTACGCTTCAGAATTCACAGGAATTGATCACTCACATGTTTCCTTGATAAGATATAAGAAATTTAGTTGTGATGTCACACAATAATCTTACAAAACATTTTAAAAAGTTAATTGTCATGCGTTGTGGAATCTCATCATATTGATTGTGTTAGTTTCTCGGAACAAGACGATTTTAGGAGTGCCATTATTCACTGTCATGATTTTGCCGAACATTTGAAAAGGTGAATACTACAGCCCCATATGGAGCGAAGAAGAAAATCTAAGCATTTGGTATCCATCCCACTAGACATCTTGTGTGGAAGTGAGGTTCCCATGATACAGCATTTTTAATGTGCTAGTGGATGCACAATAAAGCCGGGCCAGAAATTCATTTGAACACCGGATTATCCTACAAATAATTACCATAAATCGAAAGCAATACCCATTGAAATACCAAGTGACATCAAGACAAGAGTTTCCACTGTATTTCGACAAGCCCCAAATGACATTTTCTTAGAAATCTTTGCTTGGGAAGTGTATGTACTCTTGGGATTGAAGCCTGTGATAAGTGCAGTAATCTCCTAATACATATACAGAAACCTTTAAATTAATAGTCTTGTTCTCTTTCACTTATCGATACAAACTTCGAGAACAGTGTGGTTACCATAACAAAAAAAAAACAAAAAAAAAAAATAGGCACAAAGATTTTTTTTCTTTAAAAAGAGTTTTTAAATTTTGGTAAACTAAAATTAATGTCCAGTTGTTTCCACCTTGCCTATAAAGTATCTATTGTGTTTTACTCCATATCACTGAACATACAAGGCGCTATGTATATTTTCGACAGCTGGAACACTTTATATAAAATATTTCTCTTTGCTGCACTATATTCATCAAGTCGTGTTCTGGATCGAAGAGTCACTGTTGAATTTCAACCTTTCGAAAGTATCTGCCTTTCGGAGAGATTACTTCCTTTTGTGCCTTCAACAGCCTTTAAACAGAAATCATCACGAACCATAAATATGCTTTCCTAATTTATATTAATATTTATCTATTTAATTTACTTTTGAATTACGGAAATGAAACTCTATATTAAAATAAAAATTAAAGAAAATTCAATTTATTAAAAATTTTGATACTTTAAATAATCTCGGGGGGGAGTCAGCCCCCTCAGACCCCCCCTGGCTACGGCCCTTGTAAGAAGGATATATGGGGAAACTTAGTAACTAGGAACTATAGAAAATTTAGTTTATTGAGTGTTAAGGAAGAATATATGTGGTATTTTTGGTTGAAAAAGTATTTTCCGATTGAATTAGGGAACTGATTGAGTTGGAAAAGAACAATACGCCCAAAGGTTTGCATGATTTAAAGGTAGAGATGTGTTGGATTCAAATTTTACATAAACTGAAATAAGAGTGCAAGAAGAATAAATTGTAAAATTTAGTTCATGATGCAAAACTAGGGCATGACAGAATTAAAAGGGAAGCGCGTGGTTGTTTTTGGTGGTAGGCTTCAATGGAATCAAAAGTATGGGTATGACACCTAGCGAAGCGTGCTCATCTTCAGGAGATAAATCGACGTTGGAAAAGACTTGGTTTTAATATAATTAGCTAGTGAGCAGTGATGAGGTGTAGGTCTCTTCTCGATCCTTGGTTATTTAATTGTTATGCGCTTGTGCGATGGTTCAGGAAAGAAAATTAGAGATACGTTGGCAGGGAAGGTAGTTAAAATGTGGAGAATGGAAAGAGAGTGGAGGGTTGCCATGCTGCTTATTAGCTATGAGAGAATGATTTGGTTTAGAAGATTTGGTGACGAATCTGAAGAAGTTTGAGAGGATTGTATAGCCTTAGAGGGGTTTTAGACAAGTGTTATACAAGGAGGAGATTGTGAAGGCAAATGCAGATAAAGAGTAGGGGTAAAGTATCGTGAATAGGGAGAGCCGCGCCTTTGTGAAGGGTCAGTGGAATGGTGATAAACTGGAACAAGTAACAAAGAGTTGTAGTAGGGAAATGTTGTGAATGTCAGAAGGGGCTAGTGCAACATGAATTTAAATCCATTATTGAAAGAATATAAAGGGGAACTAGTCTTGAGTGGCTAGGTTATGCACGAAGGTATCGTTGCTACCTTGTTTAATGCCATAGTAAGTAGTGAAGCTATGATCTGGAAAGAAAAGTTATAGATCTAGTGGGACAATGTGTCCAGATGGACATCTTAGGAGATGTTGGGAGTGAGAAGAATTTGATAAAATGAGGGTTGTATGGCTTGAAAGGCTGTAAATCTAGAGATAAACAAATTACATTGAGGTGCGTTTACCCTGGTAATAATGGAAAGAATGGATGATATCAGATTGGTTAAGCGGGATAAATATAGTGATGAGTGTGCTTGGGATCGACCGGCTGGAGAGACCGAAGAAAAAAGTGGGATTGAGTCAGTTAAGGACATGCCGTCAGGGAGAGAAAGTATTTGGCTGAGGCGAGTGAAGAATATGCTGCATAATAGAAGTAGAATGGCTGAGTGGTTTTTGAGGGGGTGGGGGTATGAGTTGCGGACTTTGCCCAGAGAGATTTTAAGGAGAACTCATTGCAAAAATCTTCAACTATTCAAACCGGATTAAAAAGTAATTATTTATTTTGATTGAACAACCTATGATATCTATTTAAATTTATATGAAAAAAACAAAAAAAAAACTGTTCGTTTATTGAAACAGTTTTAGGGTGAAGAAAGGAATTATTTTTTTTTGATATTTCCACAAAAAAAGCCAAAAAATTCTTTAATTTTCAAAGATATTTCACTTTTGTTAGCCTAAAATACTCCAATTAGCCTTATTGATCGGTAATAATTTTTTAGTTAGATACCTTATTTTGAATTTGTTTTTAAATATTTTACCAATCTTCTGAAACGTTCTTCTTTATAAATGCACAGAGAATAGTAAACCATGGCTGACACCACCTTTCGCTCTTTACCAAAACATTTCAATATAAACGTGCAGTTTTGTATTACACGATTTATAATGGACCTCCAATACCAATAATAAATTAAAATCTGTTCGTGTCAACAACTGAATTTTTTTAATCTCATTTAAAAATATGAAATGCTGGAAAAACACAAATAAACATTTGCGAAAAAATTCATTTTTTAGACTGCCAAAAAAAAAAAAAATTATATATATATTAGACTATATATATATATATTATATAATATATATATATATATAATAATATAATATAATATTATATATATAATAATATTTATAAAATATATATAGATATAATTATATATATATATATATATATATATAATATTATATATTATAATCAAGTTCCAAGCAACCCTTCTATTGATTTAAATAAGTTGCATTTCAAAGCTAGTGATGTCGAAGCAGGAGACTTGAAAAACTGTTCCGAGATGTCTTCTTTTTTTGGAAAGGCGGATTCGGATAGTAGTAAAGCCTCCTGTCATTGTTCGAACCCCGACGCTCTTGTTCGATGGTTGTTAGTCGCGGCCGCTGAGTGAAATTTTTTTCGTCTATTACTGCAAAATTTCTCGCAACGAGCATGTTGTGCGCATGTCGGAGATCCTTGACTTTGGTCGGCTGCTCCTGTAACCCATGAATACCCCTGAAAAATGCCTTGTAGCCCCAGAGGGGGTTCCACCCACCCTTCTGTGGATTTAAATATGTAATGAGTTTCAAAGCAGTGATTCGAAGCAAGATTTGAAATCTTCCGAGATGCCTTTCTTTTTTGGGGGAGGGAGGAACTAGAGTAGACCTCCTGTACATTTCTAACGGCGACGCTGTGTCGATGTTTCGAGTCCTGGCGGGAGTGACTTTATTTATTTTCGTCCTTATTAAATTGCACAAATTTGTCGCAACATAAGCATATTGTGCGCTGTCCGGCGATTCCCTGACTTTAGGTTCGGTTTGCTCCTGCTAACACTCATCAAACCCATGACACCCCTGAAGAATGCCCCGGTGGCCCCAGCAGGGGTTCCAACCATCCTGCTGTGGATTTAAAAAGTATCGAGTTTCAAGGCAGTGATTCGAAGCAGGAGATTTGGAAACTTCGAGATGCCTCTTTTTCTGGGGAGGTGATAGGACTAGTGGTAGGAGCCACCTCTACTATTGTCCTAACGGCGACGCATTTTGTCGATGCGTTCGAGGTCCTGTCGCGAGTGAAATTTTTTTCGTCTTATTATTGCAAATTGTCGCAACAAGCATGCATTGTCTGTGCATGTCGGCCGTTAACCATTGACTTTGGTCCAGTTGCATTTCTGTAAAACCCAGGAACACCCCACGCAAGAATGCCGTGTAAACCCCAGCAAGAGATATCCAATTTCACCCTTCTGTGAATTTAAGAAAGTGTCGAAGTTTCAAACCAGTGATATTGAAGCAGGAGAAATTTGAAGACTTCCGTATGCTTCTTTTTCTAGGGAAGGCAGTCGCTCGGATTAGTGGGTAAAGCCTCCATGGTATTTGTTCTAAGCACTCTCTCCGGCCCGATTGTTGTCGTTGTTCGATAGTTCGAGTTCCACACTTCGCGCGGGAGCCGTAAATTTTTTTTTCGAAGATTTCTTGTCGTGTCGTGATGTCAAAGTTTTGGTTAAACGTTAAGAAGGCATAGTTGTATGGCGCTTGTATATATGGCGTTACCTTGTAATACATTTTTGAATCCAGACATACTCCCACGATTCCATATTCATATACCACATGCAGCACTCTCTGGAAGAACATGCCGGGTATGTTCACAAGCCACCAGAGGCTGTTCAGTGAAGCATATCTTTCTGTGAAAGCGAAGGATTGTGAATAAAAAATCGATCTTATCCCGGTATACGTTAGACATCAGGATCAAAATACATTTTTAGATGAACCAGAGCATTCTTATAGGTAAAAAAAAAATGGGAAAGAGGATTTAGTTTTATGGCTCCAGTTTCGTTCGAATTAGCGGTAGAAACTTTAAAAAGCTGTAACGATAATACCTTTTTTTCTGGGTTGGATCTGGACTTAGTTGGTTTAACCTCGTTTATGTTTTCTATATGATTTCTTACAACACACAGCGAGAATGTCTAGTTCGTTAACTGTGGGGGTTCGTGTTATTGAAAATAAATATCTGATAGGAAAGAAATCAAAGGTTTCCATTATATTGAAGAAAATTATTTCTCTCTCTCACAATAATAGTGATATCTGCTTGATTTTTGTCGTGCACTAAAGCATTTTTTGGCCAACAGCATGTTGGTGCTCATATCGGCGTACGTTGGCTGACTTTGTTGGTTGTCCTGTAAACCACAGGAGCCAATACTATCAAATGCCACACGATTATCTTCCCACAGGGTCCAACCAACCCTTTGATGTATTTGATAAATATTGAGTTTCAAAGCAGTGATACGAAGCCAAGAGAAAATTTTGGAAACTTTCCCGATCGGCATTGGAACAGCTTAGATTGAATTTATTCTTTTGGTAGGAATCACGTGAGAAAAGGATTGAAAATTGATAATGAAGGAACAAGATTAGCAAAAGTTGAGAGGACTCCTGATCATACTTTTGATCAAATACGGCGAACGCTTGTGTTCTCTTGTATTTCGTTGCCGTGTGTTTCACAGTACCATTTGTAGGCGACTTTTGTACAGGTGAAATTTTTTTATATCTAATTTCTCGGTGTCTTGAATATTAATTCAAATTGTGCCCCTGCCACTGTGAATCCACCCAACACAGACATAGAGCGTGCAAGTAGTTCGACGAGTGGTTTGGCGAATTTTCTCATCTGCTAGACTTTGTGGAGACTCCCGGGCCGGTTGCTCCTGGGATAAATCACCAGGCACCGCACCCCAGGAAGAATGCCTGGTTGTCTAGCCCCAAGGGAATGTGGTCTACGTTGAAGCTACTCCCCCTCCGAGCGGACCTGTAAACGATGGTTTTTTCACAACCAATTCCCAACTTCTCTTGCGAGTGTAAAATACGTGACATTTCTGATTTACAATTCACACAATATTGATGCTAGTGATCTCGAAGCCAGAAAGCCTCGACACACACTGTAAAGAGATCACCCTATCTCTGCGTTTTGTGATGTCCGGATCGGCGACTAGTTGGCTGGAACCCCTTCCTGTGCAATTTGTCTAACTCTCTCGGTTGACGCCTGGTTTGTTGATACGGTGTTCTAGTCCGGGACGATTTCGATTGAAATATTGGTGTAAGTCTATTGCAATTTTTCTCTCTTTTTTTGTGAATTCCTATACGGCTGTTGGATAGGAAGAATTGGACGCAAGACGATAAAGATATGATCTTGCAGAGTTTACCATTTTTTAATCGTGATCTCGTTTGGACTACTGATCACTGGTATGTTGGGTTTCAACCTGTTTTGCTCCTGCCCAAACACGGGGGATAAGGAAGCAAAATTTAGCAGGGTTCTATAGGTTATAAGTCCTTAAAAAACTAGTTAATGGTGTTAGAAGAATAAGTTGACAAACTCTGGCCTGCTGAGTGTGATGTGTTATACTCCTCGAGTACCGAGGCGTTTCTGAAAGGCAGAAGTGAGGAATATACGTGAACAAAGCTAGTGGAGGACGCTTTGAAAGGAACATAGGAATAGTAAGTCTTGATTTCCTGCTTTTAAGAGTATTAGCCGGTATGTGCGAGATACCTTTCTTTTCTGGGTTTAGTTTGAGGCATATCGGAAAACATAAGTAGTGTGGGTTATAGATTCGTCCCTCCCATACCTTTTACGATGTCTAACAAGCGCGCTGTTTCGATGGTATTTGTTCAGAGGTTGCCTGGCGAGAGTTGTTGAAATTTTGTTCAAGGTCTTTTATTTTGTTTGCAAAAAATTATATGAGAAACGCTCAGAACAACCATCTTTGATTGCCGTTATTGATCAAGCTGGCTTGACGTTTTTTGTATTAGGTGCTCCTGTAGATTTATACCCCAGGGAGCAACCATCAAACAATTGCCGGACTATCCCCAGGCATAGGAATTTCCGGCATGAGATATATCATAGTACCATAATCAAAAGTTAAGGATATTAATGCGAATGTACCGTGCTTTATTTAACCAGACAATCTACGTTTTCCCACTTACTGTGCCATAGGGAAAACCTACTCTACTACATTAGCTACACAGGTAAAAGCAGAAATCTTACCACATAAGGTAAGATCTCGCCCTAGCACATCAATGACTTATTGCCCTTTGGCATTCCATAAGGATTTAATTTGCAACCCAGCCATCTTCCTTCCATTCACAACTTTCATACTACATTCTTGCATCATCCGTTCATTTTTCATCCCACAAAATATCCTTAAATATTTTTGAACTCAGACATTTTGTTCAAGCTGCTCAACATGAAATAACTATACACAGGAGAACTATCCTCCGGCTCAAAACCATAACCTTTACCATTCTATATTTACTTTGTCAAACCCTCCTTTTACACACCTGCCAAAATTTCTTCTTCTTCTACTATAGTTTCCCCTCAAAGGCTATTATCAGATTCGCCCACACTTAAAACTGAAATCATCCGGCAAAACTAGTAGGGGCACCCTCCACTCTCGGTCATCTCGCATAGCCAACACCACTCCGCAGGCTTACCTGTCTCTCCCCCACCTGCTGAACCAACCCCTTAATAACCAAAGACCAAGAAAAGGATATATAAAAATAAAAAATATTAGGGAATTTCAAGTTTATAATGAGAGTTAGGTATATACTATGACGTATATAATATATAGGATCAATATAATTGTAGAGTTAGTACATTAAAATAAGGAAGTTAGTTGGAGTAACATTATGAGAGAGTTTCGTATAAATATGTGAAGAAGGAATTTATTAACTGCATAATGATACATAACTGAAGATGGAATTAATTAGAATGCTATTAACATTAATGTAATCTGTTATTATTAGTGACTTATTATACGTGTAAGTTTGTTTCAAGTTTAAGAGATGTTAATGCAATATAATTTGGTTGAGTGCATATTTTATATATTCTTGAATATATTAGCTTTTATAATACTTTTAAAATAAAATAAATTATTTATTTATTTTTATATTATATATATTATATATATCTTATGTTATAAATAAGTATTATTAACTTTTGATAGCATTTATATTGTTCTTACCATATACCCTTAAAAAGTATATCGATACTCCGATTATATTTTCTTTTTTCAATTAATCAATTCAAGCCTTGATAATTATACTCCTCATAGTTTAATACCACAAGGGAAATTACCAATTTTCTATCTAAAAATTATTTTATCTCCGGACATCTCTCTCTGCTCTCTGCGTGGATCAAAGCTTCCGTAACTCTTATAGGGTTATAGATGAAGTGTGTTAGAGCAAAATTAGTTTTTGACTGAGAGAAAGGGTTGTTATATTTTATACTGATTAGGCAATAAATAATTTTTTCAACGGCACAGAAATTAACATTAATTTTGAATACAATTCTCACAACAACTTCCGCATGCAAATCCTCGGTGTTTCCCGTTTTACTACTTCTCTCTCGGCTGCCTTGCCCGGGCTCCAGTATATACCGGCTGCTGTTGTCCAGACTTTAAGTTTTCTGCACTATTGAAAATTGGTTTTTATAAACTTTAGCAACTCTTTTAATTTTTCTTAAATGTAATAAATGTTGTATTACGTTTCATAAAAGGCATTATACAACCTATGTTAGAAATGTTTTTCTAATATGTGTCTAGCTCTCGATATAAAAAAAACCAAAACTGCTTAAATAAATGTTTAAAATAGACGGCGTGAACAAAATTATAGCCAGAATCCGGCTCCGTTTCGACTCCGGATCCGGTCCAACTAAGTTTCTGCACTATTGAACATTGTTTCAGCACGTCTTCCGGCAATAAATTTTTCATCTAAAAAACTATTTCTTTGAAAAAGTTTAGTCACATTATCAAAGAACACGAATACTATCTTTGAATACCGAGATCCTCTACACAGAGGATACGACTAGAGGGTTTGAAACTATTGAAGAAGTGTAATGTCTGAAGAGCAGGAATTTACTTCTCAGTGCAAATACATTTTTTTCACATCTGAAAAAATATTCTTGAAAAATATGTATATAAGCGAGGATACGGAGGCTGACCGAGAACCGAAATCCGGATCCATGTACACTTTAAAGAGTTACGTAACATCAAAAATGAACCCATCCCTCTTTTAGCTCTTCATAACACTATTAAAAAATTCCTACAAACTATGTCATTTCTGCTCTAAATAGAATGGTGAAATTTTCACCTTAAAAAAATTATTTTCTTAGAGTAAAATATCACACACAGGACCGGCCTGTGCTTTCTCTCGAGATTGTCGGGATAGTTGATTCTCTCTGGGCTCCTGCTCCGGGCTGCTTCCAAGGGATCTGGGTAATCTTTATGTCTCTCAGTGATATGTATGTTTAGTCAATAATTGGAAATGGGTACTTTAATATAGATGTCTGGTTAATTGTGGCTCAATTTGTACTATTTTGCAGAGTGAAACGTTATAGAGAAAATGACATAATGATGTGTTATTATAGAAAATAAGATTGATTAGCCCAGGATCCTCGCTCCGGCTCCGGCAATTCCGACACCGGTCCTCGAGTTTCGGCTCAGTGCTTTCGGCTTCGGAGCTGAGACTAACGTTTCTGCCACTATCTTGAAAATTGTTTTCAGCACTTCGTTGCTATCAATATTTCAAAAAAATAAGTATTTTTTTTCGAAAAAAACACTCCGGCTCCGACTCCGACTCCGGAGTCATAATATTAGGTCAACCTGGCTCCGAATCCTGCTAGTGCCGTAGTGTTTACAGACGATTTCTAATGCACTATATGAAAAACTGTTCAGCAAGTCTTCTGGAATAATTATCATCAAGCAAAGTTATGCTCTTGAAAAAACGTGTATATCAAGGATAAGCTCCGGAATCTGGATCCGGATTCGGGGACCCGCACTAAGTTTCTGCACATTTTGAAATTTGTGTGAGTGTCTAGCGTTATGGTTTCTATTTTTTACGACGGCCAACATATTTATCATTAATATGTGACACCTAGAATTAGAGATAGATATATGGTATTATTAATACAAGATATTAAACATCTCTCGATGGTCCAAGACCTGACTCTCTAATAGCTTCCCCTGGGACATTATTAAGTGTGTAATTCACTACCAAATTCCTTGTATGGATTTATGAATCTGAATGGCTGTGGTGAGATGTTCCGACTGAAGTTTGAAGAAACACAATTCCTACCTCTAATAATATCAGTCATATTAGAGACCATTATGTATTTATTTCAATACACAGTTTTAATGCTTAATTTGAGGCCTGCTTAAGGTCTTTCTAAAAACTACAAATTTGCCCCAAATTTACTTACGACCATTTGAAGTAGTACAAATTAATTTTGCGCTTTATTGCACAAATATCTTTGAATATCTAATAATGTCCGGTAAAAATTACCAGTGTTGCCCCTGACCCGAGTGTTGGCGGGGAGGCCCGTCGAGAGGTTAGGTGTCCAAGACACGCCTTTCGTCCTCTGGAAGCTAAGTTCAGAGTAAAATATGTCTTCCTTTAGCCAAATCGGGTCTCGAGTACAACTCTGGCGAGTACCATCTCAAGGGTAAGGGTTCAAACCCACTTAGGACCATTGAAGTATACAAATAATTGTTGCGTTTATTGGACAAAATATCTTTGAATATCTAATAATGTCGGGTTAAAAATTACCCATTGCCCCTGACCCGAGTGTTGGCGGGAGGCCCGTCGGAGGTTAGGTTCCAAGACACGCCTTCGCTCCTCTGGGAAGCTAAGCTTCAGAGGTAAAATGATGGGTTCCTTTTAGCAATCGTGGTCTCGAGGTAACACTCTGAAGTACCAATCTCAAAGGGTAAGGGTTTCAAACCCATTAGGACCATTTGAAGTATACAAATAAATTGTTTCGTTTATTGCACAAATATCTATGAATACTAAATGAAGTCCCCTTAAAAATTCCCCAGTGTTGCCCCAGAAAATAAAAATTCCTGGGAGGCCTCGGAGGTTAAATGTTCAAAACATTTCTTCGCTCCTTTTGGGAAGCTAAGTTTTCAGAGGTAAAATGATGGGTTTCCTTTTAACCCAATCGTGTCTCGAGGTAACACTCTGGGAGTACCATCTCAAGGTAAGGGTTCAAACCCACTTAGGACCATTGAAGTAATATATATTATAAATATATTAATTATA
>JABUQX010089378.1:0-12500 GCA_015478945.1 Trachelipus rathkii | reverse complement strand
TATATATAATAATATATATATATATATACAGTATATATATATAGATATAGCTCATATTACCTACATGATCATGATGTAGTAGAGTAAGAATTTCCGCGATATCAAACTAAACTTTTGAGCATGCTTTGAATTATAAATCTTTTAATTTTTCTAATCATTTAATTAATTATATATAAAATTATATATTATCATAACTACCTAAAGCAAAACCGTAAAGAAATCAAACTCACATGTAGTTTCACTTATATAATATATATATATATTATATATATTATATAATACTATATAATATATATATATTATATATTGATATTATATATATAATATATATATATATATATTACATGTGTGGCGTGAATCGGATCACATCAGTGTACTCGGGTAAAATGACAAAAGTGGCACAACGCTCACACCTATTGCCCCACCCACATCTCTTTGCGGAAAGATTGTAAGTTTGTAAAAGCATTATGGGTAACGCACTCCACTGGTAGAAAAAAGAAAAGCAAATTTTTTTTTCTTCGTTTTTGAGTAAATGCCCTTGAAGCGAGGGTGGGCAACCAAAGGAATAGTTAGAAGAATAATTCCTTTCTCATCTATTCTTTTCTTTCTTTTGTATTCTTTTTATTTCTCTTCAATTAAATTGCCAAATGTGAATTATTTAGAGTAGAACTTATTGTTGTAGAGGTTAATTTTGGAAATGTTGCACTATTGGCTATTAAACTGGTTGTACAGACATCGGGTTGATGCCAAGAATTAACTCGATCAAGGATTTGAGATATATCTCAAAATTTCTTGTCCTAATACCACGGTTGACTACCGTAAATGTACTTACTTACGTGATGTATTTCTTTTCATGAATTCGTTATTGTTGTTGTGTTGGTTGTTGTTTTTTGTTTTTTTGTTTTTGTTTTTTTTGTCTAAGATATTACGAATTTACGTTTGTCATGTGAATTTCGTCGATTCATTAATTTTTGCGATCTCTTGAACGTTTCGGCGACGAAAGTAACCCCCACGTCAGGTGGCCCTACCATACTTAAGTAGAGTGTGGAAAGAAATGTCAGGTACGTCTCTCGAAAGAGATGCCCTCCTAAGAATGTCCGTTATACTGAAAATAGAGAGTCCCTGTATGAACTAGATGCTCTATATAAACCCCGAATCTCCGAAACCGACCCATATTTCATCCTTATTGGATATTGACACTATTGCCCTTATTTAAATTAAATATAGAGTGAAGATGTCGCTTTGTCAAGCACGATTACTAATTCGTCACTAACTTATCGGCGGGGATTAACGGGTCATAGACAGTTCGAAAATCGAAGAAACAACTTCTCAAATTTAACGAAGAAATAATGGACATAAGGACGAGTTCTTCTAGATGACGGAATGTCCGAAATGGGTAATTTGGGTGATATAGGTATATTAAATTCTAGGGGAAACTTGGTGAAGTATGTTTATTAGAGCTGTTTTTCTGAGATAGAACTGATCTACTTTATCAAGTAAATCCATAAAAATCATCAGAAATTGTAGTCCTTGAATCGTCCAATAATCATACAAGTATTAGTTGGCTATAGTTATATTAATTTATATATTCAGTGTTTCTGGGAATATGGCTCATGACTTATTAATACATATACATACAGTAATGATACCACGTTATAAGCGCACCGTTATCCACGAGTCGGTTAGTGGGTGGCCTCCAGTCGGCAACGACGCAAAAACATACAAAAGGTGAATTAAGTTATACACGCTCCGGGTGTGAGGTGTTAGACGTGCAATAAATGTATTAGCAGATGCTAAGATAAAATAAGCAAGAAGAGACTTATAAGTGCATAACAAATAGTCAAAAACAGAATACCCTATATAGTATAAGTAATGCCAATTAACTATATATGATGAATATAAAAATATGATAGACTCTACTCAACAAAATATTACAACATACTCGTTAAATCACTATATATCATAAAATCTCTACTCATATCAATGTTAAAACTGATAGTGTATTATATACAAACCATCTGGTGATTTATATTCACTAGATAGTTATCACAAGAATTAATAATTGCTTTATAAATTAGAGTGTCGAACATATGAATAATTTTCCCTGGAGTTTCCATTATATAGTATAAAATAAAATCGAAGTAATATATAATATAGACAATTGCCGTAATTGTGACCACTATCAACAACGAAGGAAGTATGGTCTCGAAGAGAACAAGGAAAAAAAATAAGTACACTCAATTGTTAAAATACGTGGAGATGTATTTATTTAGTTTAAAATATATATAGTAATATCTTCAAGAATAAATACTAAAATTTATATAATTCTAACTATGTAAAAGTGCGTCTTTCAAAATAAAATATATTTATTATAACTTGTGAACTATAAGATCCATACTTACCATTCTTAGTAAAATGATTCCATTATTATTTAGAGCGTTCATATTATTAGTTTAAAATAAAAAAATATTAATATATGATAGATTATGTATATTGCCAATCTAATATAATAGGCGTGTAAATAGAGGTCTTCCACTGAGTGTGAAACCATAAACCAATCCTCATCTCATAATCCGCATGCCCACTTAACGCACTCTATCGTTTGACTTTACACTTAGTCCTAATAACATAAGTTAGTATTAATAGGCATAACTCGTAGTCCCCGTAGTAAGACAGGTAAGAAGACATCTCAGCTCATCAGGAACCTCACTCCTATCCGCCACAGTGCCCGGATAATTGAATTAGTCCGCTACAACGGAGACAGAAAAGATAGGGTAAAAAGTTAGACGAGTATTAGTAAAAATAAGGAGTAGTAAAATAGTGAATAGGGAAGAGTAATTAAATAAGCAGAACTTATTCTTTCTAGAAAATCACACAAAATTAATGATTATCACGTGAGAGAGACTTATAAGAAGAATTCGAAGGTGTGGAACAATAGTAAGTCTATAATCTTATATTCAAAGCAAGTAATTGAAAAACCCTTAGAATGCCCCAAGCCCTATCCAAATGTTGAATTAATTATATCTTATAGAAAATAGACAATAAATATGAAATTAACTTGAAAGTATTATGTGAATTTGAAGATTAGTCTACCGTTACAAATTTCACACCTTTTTAGTTTAGCGTCGTACAAGAGAGCTCCCCGTTTCTCTCTAAGAGAAACAACCCTGACCAGAGAACTCAATGGATATTGATGAGTAGTACTGCTCTCTCACCAGATGTATTAAACTGCATCAATTGTCTCACTCTCAGAAGCGAGGTGTATATATTTAATACCAAATTATTAGAGAGAAACCATGAGAAATCCAAATCCTTTCAGATACTTATATTGTTACAACGGATCCAGCTTAGCAGATATGCGCGAGAATAAAAATCATTGCAACTGTATGAAAATCTCTTTGTCACGAATTTAGACGTTCGCAGGACATAACCGGAATAAACAAATGACCCCACGCAAAGTCAGTATTAAAAGTAGATCTCAGAAAATACACAGCAATGGTCGCGTACGGTAGGATACTTATATAACAAGTCTCGTAAAGAAAAAAACTCGAACGCACACGAGATGCAGTGTAGAAAGCAGGTACACCAAATTGGACAGGTAAATTAGGTTCTAGATTAGAAATTTAAATGTTACGTGAATAAGGCGGAAAATCGGGCGGCAAAAAACAAATGTCAAAAGAAAAGTAAGCGACAGTTCAATTCTTCTCGACCTCGCTCTGTGATGGACAAACAAGTTATGTTATTGTTGATTTAAAAAGTTAAAAATGTGATCGAATAATGATCAAATGAAATATATATAGTAATAAGGAAATGATAAATGATAGTAGCTAGTAGGTACAGATAATACGTGATATACCTCCCGATGAAAAAAAAATGAAGTAATCACCTAGTAAAATAATATAAGGGCTAGAGAAAGTAAAGTAAATAGAAAACCTCCCAACCTTATAGGTATAGAGTATATATAGAGTAGTAGATAAAAAATAGAGTAATAAATAAATAAAGTACCTTAGTAAAGGATTGAGAAAAAAAATATATAACATCAGGTGTACATCTGTCTCGACATGAAGAGCCGCAGCGCTCTCCGGACTCCTCTTAATAATAAAACCCATTAGTTCCAATATAGAAAATTGTTATGAAAAAGTATATCTTCCGATTTTCTTGTAGCCAGAGGATATCGCATATTGACAAGTCTCTAACCGGTAGTGCTCCACAAAGTTGGCCCTCATTTGCAATGCTCCAAACACTTTCAGTATAGAAAAATCTAATATCATAAAGTGTAAAGTTGATAAATAAGATTCCGGCGCTTGTAATGTTGAACAATGCGGTGTGAAACAGGAACCTAGGCCATGTTTATCTGGCGATCACTCGTCCAGGATAAATGTGTTGTACAATAAGTGAATATGCTGCAAAAAAAAGGTGAGGGAATGTAGATCTAAAGAATAGCGCCGTATGTATGAGTCAAACCTACCACCTATATATTTACGTTAAACACAAAAAGCAGACCTTTGTTCAAATTTTATCTTCTCCTCCATATGAATTTATTTGACAAAAGCGTAAATAGTTGAAGTAACATTTTTTAGCTAATCTCTTTCGTATTTTGTGTGTAATTCCGCTCGGTATATTTATGTCTATGAAGATAGAAGAAAGAACGCTCGGTATCTAACTCGCCTGACACCACCCTAGATGAACTGGGATAAAGAATGAAACCAAATTGTCTCTGAAGTGTGCTAAATAGTAATATGTGTCACTCATTTATACTATAGATAATTTGCTCGTATTTGTACATGAAAATTATTAGTGTCTTGAATCGATGTACATCTTAAAAATAATAAGATAATCCAATTCCAGTGATGCATGCTATCACTGGTACACAGCCCGAAGTGAAACTGTACACGTGAGCCGAATAGATGTAATGCATACTCACGATGACACACAACGCAAGCATGAATTAGGGTATAAATAGGTAGGTAGGAGGTGTAACTAAAGATATAAAATAGTGAGGCAGGAAGCAAGTGATTATAGTAAACGTATATACAAAATAAGGCTGACCAAGAGCGTAAAGGGTGGACTCCTAATATATATATATAGTATAACCCTGTAAGATGCATAGTACCCTGGCATATATTAATAGTATAGTTAGATGGAGCCTCACCCGAGGTACCTTGGGAGGGTATACGTAGAATTCCTTCAAAATATACAATGATGTACTCAGAAGCCAAGCTATCTATAAAATGCCAGAAAGATGCATGAGGAAGGCCACAGCCACAGAATGGGAATCACACGTTTCGGATATGAGGGGACTCTCCCTGGCCCTCCTTATCCACCCAGCGGGATTACGACACGGTGACAGTTGTACGAGGAAAGGTAAGAGGAAGTATTGTATGAGTGAAACCGAGTATTAATGCAAAATATTATGTAAAAGAAACCTAAACTTACTTATAAATAAAAAAAAGGAGATGGATGATACTTTACCAGTATTAGAAACTAAAAAATAAATATTATCTACAACCTTCCGAATCTCGGAATCCGTCTTATATCACATGTAATATAACATTATATATACCTATATATTATAATATATATAGTAATATAATAATATAGAAAAATTATAATATAATATATATATTAATATAATATAATATACTATGATATATACTATTAGTATAATATATTAATATATAATATTATAATATATAATATTTATATATATAATATGATTAATGATATTTATTTATATATATAGATATTTATTCAAATAGCAAAATATTTTTAACAAAATTTATAGCTAAAATGCTTTTTGATAAATTTAAAAATTATATTTCAAATTAAATGGTCTACTACCAATAGGCTAAGAGGAAATGTTAGTTTTCAGATAAAGACACTATTAGCCAGAGATAAATAGAAAGATAATACCCAATATATGAAAAAGAACATTTACGGAAATCATTTGTTGTTCGTTAGCATTAACATATGTTTACTTTCCAGCTTGAATTCGATCATAATGAGGAGGGATATAATGAAACAGATATATATTAACTTTGTTCATTAATTCTTTTTCAATATTGAAAAAACATTATAAATAAATTAACTTGTCATTGCGTGCCAAGTAAGCATCGATAGTTCAATGTAACACTACACATACGTTTTTGAGATAATGTTTCATTTTCGGGTTGAACAAAGAACATTAAAAATTTTAAGTACCCTGACGGTGAATAAATTAACCCTGCTCAGAAAGGAGAAGACCAGTTATGTCCTGTGTGAGCTTAGGATAGGCCTCAGGCCATAATCAATCTTGTTCTAATCTATAAGGATATTGTCTGCTTTTACTCAAAGATTAATCAGACTGTTTTGACCCTAAGTTTACATGTGCTGTTCCCGTACAAAAGCGGACGGCGACTATTCTGATAGTACATATGTGCTTGTACTCCAAGGTATATGAATCCCATACCCATTACGAGTATGACATGCCTGAGCCGATCTCCATTATAATCTGAGAAGCCCAATTTTTATATATATCGAATAATATGACCGATACGTACTTATCAAAATAAATCTACTAAAGGTAAACATAAAAAAATAATTATGTCACCTAAATAAAAAGTATCTGATTGTTATATGAAGATATTTGTTCCAACTCATTAGTTAAGGGATTACAGATGTAAACTTTTAGAATATGTTAAAAATTATTCATTGCTCTTCATCTATGGAAACATCTATTACACAATACTTTCGCATTTTTAATTGAGGATGCTTAAAAAATATGAATGCCAAAAGAAAAAACAATAGCTCTCTGCGCAGGATAATACTAATTGCAATTTGGCGATATATATTTATGGCGAGCCCATATATATATCATAGACAGGCGTTATGAAACTGAAGATTATTTAACACAAACTCAAGGCAGGACTCTGGGACATTGAGTTTTAGTTGAAATAGGTAAATGTTTCTAATGTACTTCATTTATCATTCAATACTATAATAATCACTATTCAGGACAGCTGAACTTGAATGCTCTTCCTATTTTGATATTGAAGGCATTTTCATTTCAAAAATTAATTTAATGTCCGCATAAGGGACGTATATTAGTAAAGAGTATATAAGAGATTTAGTATACAACTAGAATACTATTTAGACCAAGCTGAGCATCAGAACTACGTATCAATTATAAGTAGAATATAGCTAATAACCAGATATAGTGCGTATGGTGTTGGTGCGTGGCGTACTCCCTGCGGAATAGATACAATGTGGCATGTAGAAGATGAGAGTTATAAGAAAAAGAGAGCCGTATGGAGCGAGCGGTCTTCTGACACTAATGGAATAGCCCAATGCTTCTAGTCCATCCTATAAATCATTTTGTATAGAGTGAAGTTCACAAAGAAAAAGCAAAGCTCCTTATAATGACTTGTGTGGATAAAAATTGTCATGTGTACTGTTAGAAATATAACACGTTGATATCTGAGAAGAGTCATCCGCGCACTGGTTACATCTCCCCACCCCTACAGTCTTAAAGCGCGAGTGTTCCACTTTTCACATGACTATTGAAAAGATTGACCAAGAGTAGAATACTCTGACATTACAAATTTACAAGAGGAGAAGAAAAAATGAGCTCAACTGTAGTCGGGAGCAGTATAGAAGAATATATCATCAAAAAACTAACCATATGGCCTCTTAAGAGGCGAAGTAACTGCTATTAACCAATAGCCTGTCAACAACGATTCTATCTCACATCAAAAATTGGTAAATGAAGAAGCATGGAATTCACGTAAAGTTAAGCTAAAATTTAAACAGTTAATTAGTTCATTACAATTCTACAAAACTGCCTTTGATTATTTATCTAAATGGATAAATAATTGTAATAAAACTATTAAATAATTACTAAAATTTACTTATTTGGGTTAAAAAGCATAATAAATAAGTAATGATATAAATACACGTGCTTGGGAGGATGATTAATAGTAGACTCAGTAAATCTGTCTTAGGAGGGTGTGTAGGTGTCGTCGGTAACCTCAATACCCACCTACTTTTACTGATCACAAGTGTATACAACTCGACACGTCCGGCCACTTTATGAACGAAAATATGATGTATATCTAGTGAACAGTAATGTTCTGATCTCTCCCAAGAGTATATGTTTATTGTGACATATTTAGAATTTCAATACATATCTATCACTAAGTATTGTTGCATGTCGCACAAATTTCACTATACGAGCCTTTGAGACTTTTAAAAGCATAAAAAAAGTGGTGTACGAAGGAAATGGATTCTGCAAACCCTATATACACATGAAAAAAATAGGTCAATTGAATTTTCTGTTTACTTTGCTTTACCAGGTGTACAAGCTTGAATGCTCCTCTCTAAAACAAGAAAAAGAGTCCTCAATTTTGCTCAGATAGTGAACCTATGGATATTCGACAAGTTGAGTAAAACAGTCAACACTGACTACTGCTGAAAGTATACTCTGAATAGACAACCCACTTAGTTAAATAACACACACTTATTAATCACGAATGTGAGTGAGCAGCCCTGATTGTCCGAATATACTCGGAGTAGCACACTCTCTCTCTCCTGTGAAAATATATCAATTCTAGAAATAAAAACTCACCATTCAATCCTCTGTAAGAAAGTGAGTTTGTATGTGTACGTTGCATCCTCTCGCCGCGTCTGAGAGAGCCCTAAGCACACCCCGTATATGAATACGATACAATGAGAGTAGTTTAGTAGTAGGTACTACCTAATAATTATGTTAATGTACCAAATCGATAACCATATCGAACTCATACCTCAGATAATGCTATATGCGTCACTCCGTGAATAGTAAACGCTACTTTAAAACCAATTATATAGTATAAGAATAAGGTATGAATAATAGACTCAAGATTAGAATCTCCAGTACACCAATTGTAGATGTAGAAATAGTACCTCACGTAATGATGGTACAGTACCGCAATAGGTACATAAAGAGAGTAGAAGAATGAGATATAGATAGATAGAGTGAATAGAGATTGTAGAAATAGATATTATTATATATAATTATATATATATA
Source organism: Trachelipus rathkii (assembly GCA_015478945.1). Classification (NCBI taxonomy): domain Eukaryota; kingdom Metazoa; phylum Arthropoda; class Malacostraca; order Isopoda; family Trachelipodidae; genus Trachelipus; species Trachelipus rathkii. Next base: position 3,457 of record JABUQX010089378.1, on the reverse strand, counting down.
TATAGATAGATATAGAGATAGATAGAGATAGAGAGAATAGTGGTATATATAGGAAGAAGAATAGATAGAGGGATATTATATTATATAGAGAAGTATAGATATATAGGATTAGTGAGAAGGTAGGAGAGAGTAGGGAAAACTATAGGTAAGTAATAGCTACATGTACATTAATAAATAATATAAAACAATAGAAATATCATAGTTATCCTTATTATTACTATATATAAGTAACAGTAGTAATGCAGTAACAAGTAAACAAAGGCCATTATGCGTGAATGGGAAATGTCAAATCATATATATTGCGTCAGTGAGATATAAATATATATAAAAGTGTTAAATATATATATATACCGTATTTTGTAATAATCATAACAAAAAATGATATTTATTGAAAAATATATATATATTATGTTAATACAAACAAAAAAAAATTATAATATATATATATGGGGTAACCTTAAATTAATTATATTCAAATTTTTCTAATTTCCTAAGTATTTAAAGGACTTTCAGATGATAATATATTAAACTAATACTATATTTCATAAATTATATAATAGGCTAAAGCCCCGGATCCCCGGCCCCTATAGGTCCATACGGCTAAATATTTACGAGCAGCTCCTAGGCCCTCTATGCCCAGGCAATAAATTCCCGCCCCGGTATCGGATCCTCTACTTACAACTAACTACCCATACTATATGACATGAGTAATTAAATACTGCCGAATTATCGTGGATTACTCACTATAGGTTACCTTTGGCGCACAACTAATAAACCATTATGAAAAATAAATAACATGTTCCTTCTGTAAGCTCAGAGAAAACATATTAATAACAGTGTAGTGAGGCCTAACTAAAAGAGAAAAGTAGAGAAGGCTGACAGTATATTTATCTGTGAATTATAATGTTACACGAAGTAGGAGATATAACTATATAATCAATTTATTAATTTATTCGTTAATTTTTATTAGCTGATATTGCCTAGAAATTTTGAGAGATTAGCATACACCAAAGTTTATGAGAGGTTTCAATTTAATTATATATTATATAACTTATAATATATATATACATATATAAATATATAATAATATATATATTAATATATATATAGTAATAATAATATAGATAATAGTAATAATAATATGAAATATGATTGATTATATATATATATATATTTAATATCTAATTAGGGATCTATTTCCGATATTTGCAGGAGGGACCAAGAAGTATATTATACGATTGGTTTACATATCACGATTTTTTTCGATATAGTTATATGGGTTATATACTACATCAGATCTTACAGTCTAAATACGGTTATACGGTGTACTCATGACGGGAACAAAATATGATTTCTTAATTTAATTAACACTCCTTCGTGGAGTGTTAGTTATAATTACAGTGTGAATTCGGTTAGATTAAAATGATGTCATCCATCCACTATTATATCTAACTAGTGGATAGAATAAGAATGCTAAACTACGCGCACTAATATAAAAATTGCCTTCTATTGTTATGTGGCCCACACTTTAGTCGATGTGATATGTTATTATTCTTAAATCAGGATACGGAGTAATAATACTTACTTCTTCTAATCTGCTCTGTGCTTATATAACACTAAGGATGGGTTCTAGATAAACCTACAGCCTTGTGGAAAAGGTGAAAGAGCTGTTTAGTAGAGTTAACAGGGCTATTACTCTCCAATATCTTCAGGCTGGTCACGAAAATCTATAAAACTGTTATAGCAGGCAACAAGATGGTGATTGTATAGAAAATCGTGATATAGAGGTTGGGAAGACGTATGGAGCAAACACTACTGTAAGCCGATTTAGATACTAATAGAGCCTAAATGCTATTTAAAAGTCGAAATCTCAAAAGTGACCGTCGTATTAAAAAGATGTGCAAATTGACGAGTACAAATTATTATAAGATATATAAAACATAGAACAAGAACAAACCACGTATTCCTAAGTGGTTAGAATAAGATTCTCTGAGAGCACGGATCAAAGGAATAAGACGACAAACTTATTAACTGCTCTACATGAGAGAGACAAGAAGATTATGATATAGAAATGTCCGAAAACCAAATATTTATGTGTGAGAATTAACGTAATATATTAAATTATAAGTCAAGATTAACTATATATAAATACATATTAGTATTAGGAGATATACGATATAATTTAAAGTACTATCATATATAAAAGATGAGTAATAGAAAACCTAAATAGAAAACTGATGACCACTACGGCACTAGCTAGTAAAACCCTAAGCCTTAACCTAAGACATAATCACAATCTCTAGAACATACTAACCTTAAACTTAACACTATAGAATAGTAACGGCGTAACCTAACCTACATAAGGCGCTGAATCCATAAACGCATAAGCACAACTAAGACTCAATTTACTGATGTGATATACTCGATACACAGCCTATATTGGTATTACCTCACTCCAGAAGTTATATATGTAAGATAATCCTAAGATATCTAAAATTAATACCTTAATAAACATTAGCAGAATCAAATCGTATCATTAGCACGGAGAGGTGTGAAGATGATATAGAAATAAACCAAAAGATATTTTCAACTATAATATTAGGAACATTCAATGGATAAAATATAACAATAAGTGTTCAAAATAGGAATAAAATTACCCCCTATATGGATAGCTCTTACTTTTCATTTATATCACACACATAATAATTATATTAATATATATATATATATATATTATATATATATATTAATTAATATATTATAAGATAAATATATAATATATATAAAATATATTATATAATATTATACTAATATATATAATATATATTAAAATATTACTTATTTTTTATATCTTTCACAGTATTCATAGGTATTTTATATGATAATCAATTTTCATTTAAAAAATGATATATATATATAACTTTAATGTGTATAAATGAATCAGTAAATATAAATGTTTTTTATAAAGAATAATCTTTCCTAAGTGATTAATATATATTTGACACGTTGAGTCAAGCTTATATTCAGCGAATTTAACTGATAATTAGGGAGCAATATTATTATATTACGTAATCAGTACCCTTAAATATTATTGTCAATTGGCAAAGTTCAAAAATCTAATATATTTTCATAACCTTGGAAAACTCTATCAATATTGAATACTACAATTTATGTGAAATTACTTTTATATATATATTATATAATAATATACATATGGTATACAATAGCATATTATATATTTGTGTAAATATTCGCATATATTATCTTAGTCTCAGGTAGTAATTAACTAGTAATAGTGATTTTTATAGTATATATCGTAGGTCTATATTTTATGCATAATTTATTAATATTTTGATCTATTGACTAATTCATATTTTTATATACATTGTTATTTTACCTCATTCAAATATTTATTATTTTAGTCTTATTAAATACCTTTTTATACAAATAGCTTATT
>JABUQX010089377.1:47500-56012 GCA_015478945.1 Trachelipus rathkii | reverse complement strand
CGCAGACACTTGGTTGTTGTTTGAGAGAGATCGGTAATAGTGATATACTATATCATATTATTATATATTATATTATTATATATTTAATATATATGTATAAATATATATATATATATAATATTATATATAGAGAGAGAGATGAGAAGAGAGAGAGAGAGAGATATCGAATTCTTTTTTTTTCAAAGTTTATTGAGTGCGATTTTACTGGGTGAACAAAAATTTCGTACCCGCGAATTTTCGTATTTTTCCCTCGTACAGCAAGGTATGACGCTTGGCCTAGCCCTATATATTATTAGATGAAATTATGAAATCTATGTCGCCCCATAGCTTAGAATTTACTCTTAAGAAACAGAGTAGGAAGGGAAAATTTCCAAATGAATTTAGATATTATAATTGTTATACTAAAGTAGTTGCTTTCTTTAAAATTTATTTTATAAATTAGGTAATACATGTCACTTCAAATAAAAATGTGTTAATGTTAATTTATGTAACTTGACCATTTTAAATTAGTTTTATTAAAAAAGGACTAAAAAATATTGGTAGGAGCTACCTACCCTGCCTACCCGATGTATATTCCTGATTAATATATATAATATATATATATATATATATATTATAATATATTATATATATATATAATATATATAAGTATATATATCATATTATATATAATATAAATATATATATAAGATGAAGAACAAACTCACTCGTGACGGATCTGAACCATCGCCAAAACAGGCGTTGCCATTAGACAAGTGTACAGGCAGGGGGCGGCAGATCACTAGACGAATTCCGCCTCCGCCAAGAAAAGAAGGCATCTCAAAAGTTTTCAAATTTCTTGCTCGATATCACTGCTTTGAAACTCGGAACTTATTAAAAATCATAGAAGGGTGCTTTGGAACACCTACTGGGGCCACATGGCATTCCGGTTGGGGGTTCTTCTGGGTTAAGGAGCAACCAACCAAAATCAAGCAACGCCAAACATGGGCCACAACAATCAGTTTGCGACAGATTTAATTCAATAATAAGACGAAGACGATTCCCTGTCGCGGAGAGAAATTTTTCTTCGTCTTTTATTATTGGCATTAATTGTCCAAAATAGCATGGTGTGCCCATGTTGGCGTTTGCTTGACTTTGGTATGGTTGCGCCTGTAACCCAGAGCGACCCCAGCGGAATGCCATTGTGGTCCCAGAGGGTTTCTAGCACCCTTCTTTGGATTTAATGAAGTCCGAGTTTCAAAGCAATTGAATCGAAAGCAGGGAGACTTGTAAAACTGGTCCGAGATGCCTTCTTTTTCTGTGAGGAGGTGGATCGGTCTAGTGGTAGAGCATTCTGTATATTGTCCAGCGGTGACGCTGTTGGTGATGGTTCGATTCCTTTGTCACGAGTGAAATTTTTCCTCGTCGCATTAATATTATTGCAAAATTTGTCGCAACAGTTGTTGTCCCCATGTTGGCGTTGCTTGACTTTGGTTGGTTGCTCCTGAAACCCAGGGGCACCCCAGTGGAGTGCCATGTTGCCCCCAGTAGGGTTCTAAGCACCCTTCTATGGATTGAATTATATATAATATATATATATATATAGATATAATAATATATATATTATATATATATATATATATAGTATATATATATATATATATATATATATATATATATATTAATATATATATATTATAGATATAACGTCATTAACCATTCTTTAAAACACTCGTGATTTGCTTCACCCCTATATAGTGTTTTTTGTATTTTAAATATGGCCAATTTATACGTTAAATTTTATCTATAAAATTTAACATGCTGACATTTAGTTTTTAAATTTTTATAAGATCTAATATATATTGTAGTTCAAACTTTATTAAAGACCTTTTTTGCACTTTAATCGGTTCTAGGCGTAAGAAACTCAGAGTATTTTCCACGCTAACTACCCTGGAATGACTAAAACTTTTTTATACTAAGAACGCTACGGTGACTTCCGAAAAGATGTGAAGGTTCTGTTATCGTCGATGGGATGAGCATGTCATTCTGTCTTAAAAAAAAAATTGCCTCCTTTAAATTTATTGTTCGGTTAAATTTGTTATATCATAGCCTATGAACCCTAACAGTATTCTATATGCCTGATATTATTATAGCCATGTAATCGTAGTTTGTGAAATGGCTAGCTCAGAAAGGCATACAAACTCGTCTGTATTCAAGAGGTAATGTTCAGAAGCTGGGCCAGTTTTCTGTTGGTTCTCTTTAACCCACAGTTTATCATAATGTTGAATAAATTTTCTGTGTTTGAAGAGTGTAAATATGGAAAAAACAATATCAATATTATAGGCACCAATTGCAACTATTACTGCCATATAATTAATAAAACATTTTTCGTACTGTACGATAACTAATTTTGTAAATACAAGAATGTTGTTAAAATTATTGTAACAGTACGAGTTTCAGGACTTTTTTTTTTTAGAGAAAAGGTGCAAAAAAATAATATATATATATATAATATATATATATATATATAATATATATATAATATATAATATATTATATATATATATATGATATATATATATATATATATTATATATAAATATATATATTATATATATATATATATCATTCGGGCGGGTGTTTTAAAATATTCGCATTGACTTTTCGCAAATATTAAAAATAGAAGATTATTTGCGATTCGCCACGCGGACACTCGGAAGTGATAGAACATTGGTTGCTGATGGGATTGTTAGAAAATTTAGCAACTTTTGTGAGGAATTGATTAGAAAGAGTTGACTAATGCCGTCTCAGGGTAGTGACAGTAATTTGAGTCACAATCGAATCTAGCAATATTAATTCTGATTGGTAGGGCACGTACCTCTCATTCCTCTTTACTCGGTTTAACCTCGGATAAGTTGAGTCGATTACCAAGCCCCGCACTCTCCGAACCAGGTGAGTCAAGCAGCCCAGCACTTATATATTCCGCAAGGCGCAGAGAAGGTCACTCCTAGTAGCACGGGCTAAACAACTTATTTATCACGGATAGCATCTAAAAGAGACCGTTCACGCCGCAGAATGAGCACAGACGCAGGGCTTTAAAAGTGAGGGAGACTCCCTCCACACATATCCCAACGCCACCCGGAACACAGCAAGAAGATGAGCGAAGAGAACGTTCCCAACCACAACAGGACACAGAATGCAACACACACAATACAAACCATAAACAACCCCTGGCGCAACGACAGAGTTAGGCAGGAAAGAAGGAAGCACCGCAGCGACGAACCACCTACACTAACCGACCCATGCGCAATGAAGTTTAACCAAAAAGTAGAGTATGACCGACACGATAACGCGTCGACGCAGAACACGACAGCACCGCTCTATGAACAGTGAAAGGCCACCGGAACCAGAGGAGGCGACAGTAGCGCACCAAAGGTAAGGTTAGAGTGGTACAAGGGGCGAAACGATCACAAGATCTCTCAGGATTCCCATTCCGCAAGAAACAACGTACAGCATCTGCAAATGGCCCACACACTCAGTGAAGGGCCCGGTGCGCACCCCCCGGGGTAAACCTTAAACACGGCCAAGAAACACAAGTACGATCCATACACTAAATGCGGCCACACCGGATTAACCAGTAACACAGCTATACGCCGCCGCGCCAAAAAAAGAACCCAAAGTACAAGAATGGCAGCGTCATCAAGGGTGCAAACTAGCGAGTTTAGGAAGCTGATCCACGTGACAACACCAGCTTAGGACTAGTGGCAAACCTTTTGCGCAGCTCGGTTGTAATCTACTACACCCTGTCCAAAAAAGACCGGGTGAAACCGAGCCCTTTCCAAGAACTAATGAGAGATAACAGTACTCGATTTGTACAAGGGCGGAATGAGAACCCTGATGTATAGTCATGGAGGATAAGTCATGAGAAAGAGGAAAAATTAAGTAAAATTACTCGGCAGTCTAAACCAAAATACTCCGTCAGATTGAGACTGTATTTGAAGGGCTCGCCCTATAGCCAACACGTTAGTTGAATTAGTTGAAGAGGTTTCCAATTCATTTTTTTTAGTGTTAGTTAATAAGGACCAAAAGAGTTTATGTAATTGTCAACAAGGAGAGAGTAACGATTATAGAGATTAACCGTCTGATAAGAGATAGGTAATATAGTATAGTAATAAGGTTATTTATTAAGAACCCGAGGTCTGTCTACATAGGAATCCGCCGTAAGGAAGTTTATTATAATCAACCGGACACTTGATACTCCCTAAAGCAACATGGTTGAGACGACCTCAATCGGAAAATCTATCCAGATCCAGCGGAGAAGTATAGTAAAGACGGGGGGCAGTATCAAGTACTCACTTGGAGGAAAACGACAGAGGACACACAATTCTAGAAGTAAGATTAGAGTAAGGTATAAGTTGACGAAAGGGTTGGGGAACGAAGATACGGGAAAAAGGAAGAGCCCACTCTTGTATTCACCGACTCGGCAATAATGATTATTACCTTTAGTGTGGGGAAGTAAAGTTACTACGGTATCGCAATCGCGAGATGAAAGTCCACCCTAGGCTTTACAGCAATCATATTGAATGGAGCGCACGAACACTCAACGCACATAAAGTGAGGGAGAAAACTGACAGACAACCACTAGTATAGAACACTATGGTCATCCCTACTATGGACAAGGGAATGGTACCAAGAAGAGTAACACATCTCCATTACCTACACCCTACCACACACGAACGCATAGCCATTGCACTGCGCATAACTATGCAACACGATTATAGTCTGGGACTACTGCAAGTCAACTAGCAAAAAACTGAGCACATACGGGAGGTCCTTTAGCAATTCACCCTATAACTGAGACGTGCGAATAACGACCTCTGTGATATTCGGACCTAGGTTCCTAGCGCCAGTGCCATCAGATTCCCCCGGAGGTCACACACACTAGATCTTTGGAACGTTAAATTGTTCACTATAAGCGCCACTCCGGGCTCACGAGCACAAACTCCTCCCCGCTAGGGGCGCTACGAAGTCGCCTTGAGGCACTATTACACATCACAATAAATCAAACGCATGCTCAATGTATTTTCATTATAATTACTGCGCCATATGAAGTCCTATCTTTCACTACACACCACAACTCCGACACACCACCGTCGATTATCGCCTTACTTGCGGATCTGTTCACTAGGTCCCGCTATGCACAGGACTGACATGCAGAAAGCGCACGAAGCCCAATTAAGGAGTAGGGATCATATCGTGAACACATCTATAGAAAGTGATGGATGACTTTTAGGCTCAAGGTTTTACCCATACATGATATCTCCAGAACCATAAGTAATTACCAAGCTAACGTGAGAATGTCTAATATAAGCGCGAGCACAGGGCCGACATAGATCGGTATAGCCACGTACGGATTTAAGAAAGCGCGCGTGCTAGTCAATGGATTCGGTAGATCATGGTTTAACATTATATGCACGACAAGATGTTTTAGCGATATGCCTGCTACTCACGCCACCATCCTCGTTGCGAAGTGTGATAAAATTTTCCAATGAGCTTATCATACCGTCTAGACGGAGTAATTCACGGTTCCCTTTTGAATCGAGCGGAGTAGTAAATGAGTGAAAGAGTCTCAGAGCGCGAGACACGTCCTAATCCCGACTGGCTCGCTTACCAGAGAGCAAATTGAACTGGCAGATCCGGCGAACTCCGAGCGTGTCTCGACCCACACCACCTCCCAACACCCTTTTACTCTTCCATTACGATCGTTTATCAGGATCTTCTTACGTGTATCCCCAAAACCGCACCCTCCTTTCACACCACCGCCAGCCAGATATCCAATCACAAGGCCAAATCTAACACAATCCTTTATACGAGAGACAACCCTGAGCTATGCTTCTGGAAGTACGCTTGAGAACGAGAGTAAGTTACGAAGGAAAATAGCCATGAAGACGCCCGCAGGGTTGAGAGTTAGAGAAAATTAAAGATATTAGCACCGGCCACTCATTTTCAATTAAACACTATATACTATTTCGAAGCACCTTCCCGTTAAAACTTCTTATATCTATCCGTTCGAAATCAATTCCTAGAATCCACCAACTGCAGCTATTAATTCCTCGTTTTCATAACCTCATGACTACTCACTTCATATTTCTAACCTCCAAGCGCGAGTGGTGGGGATTATGGGATAACCTAACCTAATCGCTACCTTGTTGTCCTCTACCCTCCAGATTGAATTATTCAAACAACCAATGGCACTTAGCACTTTTCAGACTGCCAAATCTTATGCACATCAGTTCTCTCGGGATGAAGTAATGGGATACATATCCCATGTGCTACGATGTTTCGGGGAAGACTATCTAAAAGCGAAGTCATAGACATCACTATAAAGACTTATGTAATTCAACCACAGGGAAATTGAATGAGACGACTAACAATATAGAGGGTGTTATCACGTGCAAACTTCCTATTCCACAAAGTAATTTAAGAAACAGAATCCAGCTACTATTCATGGCTATTACTCTTTGAATAACTCTTCACTATATTACTTAAAAATATTCACAAATATCTATATGGACACTGAACAACGAAAATAAAATCATAGTATTCAAAAAGAGTTATGTGTAGAAAGAATTATATTTAAGAATTACAAAAAAGATTTTGAACATGAGCCGTATCTTCATTTAGGTTTTATGGATAATATTGTATCGTATTATCTTACTTGTTTCGCCACCAGCGTATAGAAAACTCTCTCAATGGGTTAATCAATTTAGAGTTTTACGACGCATACTAGCAGATAATAATAAATGTATTTGAAGGCCGATGGGTTTCTCCATTATATGCCAAACAGATCACACTAACCTATTCAAAAAAAATATAAATGCAACAGTGTACTACTTATTCATCAATGATTCTGAATTAACGAATTATAAATATGAGGTTCAAATAATACCAATGAAATTTAATATTTCCTCTCACGGAGATTTTTAATGCTTTAAAGTTACAGGAAAATTCTGAAATAATCCGGCTCACAATCAATAACTAATTCAGTCACCATAAATTATGTTTAAGAGATGTTTCTTTCTTCAGCCTCTGCCGGACGGATTTAATTTTGGTCAGATTACTCAACAGGACAAGTTTCTATGTATTCTCTGAGATAGTAGTATGACATTTAAGCACGTTGGACTAATTAATTAGTATTTTAAGCCTAGCACTGTTTCATAATACGATAAGAGCTTCTTTACTAGCTATGACTTTTCAATATAGTATATTCTGAACGTCATACAGATGTTATAAGCATATCTCATAGGTCTATATTTATTATAGAAACGGTAAATATTATGTTTTACGAAAATGAGTTTAGAACCTATTCCATACAAATGATGAGTAAATTGAGTTACCATTAAGTTGGAGTCATATTGAGAGATGTCTGGTGCCAAGTATAAAGAAAATTGTTTATCTTTTTGAGTGATAAAAAATAAATGCACAAATACTCCGTCAGTTACCACCTAAAGCAATATAGTATAGAGATGAATGATATGTGAAGCGTATTAACTCTAAAACAAACAGTCAGAAAAGCTCTCTCAATTGAATATTATAGGTCAATTGCAGAGGCACTCACATTTAAATCATTGAACTAAGAAAGTCTTCACAGTATAGGAACTAAAAAGAAAAGTAATACAGGCCAGGAATTAAAAGTACGACGCATAACTTTCAGTATAATACATGACGTTTACTCTGGCTAATAAATTATGTGTTGAAGGTTGCCAAGAAAATTATTATAAATGAATCTCTCTGCCAGTACGAGTATGACATCTGATTGTAATAATTGATATTATAAAATTATGTGCTTATCCTATATACATTCCAGATCAAATTTATTATATATTCTAATACCAATTGTATATCGATAATTTATGTACTCCATAATCACAGTGATTGAAGATATCTTATTTTAGATAATACTAAGTAGGCAGATAATACACTAAATAGCATATTTGTTCTATCCTCTAAGTAGTTACGTACATAACTAAACTGGAGAATATGTAGATATGAATATCACCTCTCAGATCAGATAATGACTAGTAGCAGGAACAACATAAGATGTCAGTGAGATAGAAGGAAATGTATATATCATCTGATTCTCATTTTCATATGCTTCTACAACTTTAAAATTATAATGATAAAAATTTCCAGTAATTACATGTTTGAACAATTGTATATATTATAAATTAATATATAAGAAAAATTATATAGCGCAAATAATTGTATAGAGATAAAAATAAATCAAATAAATTTAATAGTTTACATGATTTCGAGATATTATGTAATGGAAAAAGGAGTTCACTATCTGGTTATTAATTCCGATCAATCCATTTGGTTAGATTATAGATTGCTCGTATTAAAAGCTTGAAAACTATGAATATCAGATTGTGTAAATTTAAGTTTCCATTTCTGAGAGGCGTACGTGCTTGTGATGTACTCCCACACAACAAATAATATAGCATAACGCGGATTCTAACAAATACATCGGTAT
>JABUQX010089377.1:30000-32500 GCA_015478945.1 Trachelipus rathkii | reverse complement strand
GATCCTACGTTTCAGGATATCCCACAAATGTTCGATTGGGTTGAGGTCCGGACTATATGCTGGCCACTCCAACGCTGTAATTTGAACCGTCTTAAGGTAATCATTCACACATTTGGCCTTGTGTGGTCTTGCATTGTCAGGCATTAGGATAAAGAGTCACTGATTCAGGGTGCATATAGCACGACATATGGTTCGAAGATGTCCGTGATATACCTTACGGCATGCAGGAGTGCCTCGATCGAAGAATGTGCAACTCCGTAGGTCGATAAAGAGGTGCCTCCCCAGACCCGATAACCGACCCACCTCCATAACGGTAAGTTTGGCACCTGCCCTCATTAATTATTGAGCGGACCCCTCTTCTCGTCTGTCGTCGGATAATACTTACACGCCTGTCGAGGCGTAAAGAAACACTCTCGATTCGTCCGTAAAGAGCACCTTTACACAATCATCGACCGTCCAATGGATGTGCGGTGGACCTATGGCAGGCCTCCGGGGCCGGTAAGTATGTTCCGAAAGAAATCGACGCACTGTATTGTCACTCACCCTGGTAACGTGTACCTCCGTCAGCTGTATTGCAGATGTCGTTGCCGTGGCGGCGTTTCTCGTAATGCATGCAAAACGTATAAATCGTCTTCCACCGGGTGCGTGGGCCTGGGCCTTCCCTTTTGTTCCTCGCCGCGATTTATTGTGTCACGAAGATTTTCCTGGTAATCGGTTGGACCATCCGTGCAATCATTGTGTGCTTTCATACAAACCGAAACGTCGACAAACACCGGTACCCGATGTCCTTCGCCAGTAGGTGTTCGTTGTTAGTCGTGCAGCACTGTTCTTCTTGGACAGTTGACGCACGCTATCCCTAAATGTTTATCGGAGTCTCTTCGTACGTGAATGATCCCTCGATCGATTATACCCCCGACATAACCTACCCCCACCTCTCCTATATATAGTTATCAAGATTATTTTTCCTAAAATTTATCATCGATGGTCTGGTAGTAAATTTACGTAAGTTGTAGTACCAGTATTATTAATGAAATTAAGGACATTAAAATTTTTATACATTGAAAAAAAATTTATTTATATTTACTACATTAGTCTAATAATAGCGATATAAATGAAACAATGGAAATTTTTTTATATCAGTGATGATATTTTTATTTACATTTTGCTATTACTTAAAAAGAATATTGAGAGAAAATATTTTTGGGTGATATAAAAATGAAACTATATATTTTTATTTTTAAAAATAGAGATCTGATTTTAAAATATAAAATTTTTGATTTAAATTAGAAATTCTGACTTCAAATAGATATTCTGCTACTTAATTATAATATGAATGAGCCAAAGAAATTATTTATTTTTATTTTTTTTTTATTTTGTATATTTAGTTCCCATTCACCCCCACGTATTTACACCCGCCCGACACTATCATATTATATTAATAGTACTATATATGATATATATACTATATATTATATATATAATTATATATAATATATATATTATATATATATATATATATATTATAAATATTATATATATATATTATAATATACTAATATAATATATACTATAATATATAATTATATTATATAATATACCGTATATAAATATATATAATACTATATATATATATATATTATATATAATAATATATAGTATAATATAATATTTATATATATATATATATATATATATATATCACTTATATATATATTATATATATATATATATATATATTATTATCATATATATATATAATATATTATAATATATATATTACATATATATATATATATATAATATACTATACATTAATATATATAATATTATTATATATATATATATATATATATATATATATATATATATATATATATAATATATATATATATATATAATAATTTATATATATATATTAAAATCTCTGAATTTTCTACAGTGTGCCTTACTCATTTTTAAGTGACTATATTACAGTATATATATACTATATATATATATAATATCATATATATTATATATATATATATAATATATATATTATATATATAATTAATATATATATACTATATATATATATATATATATATATATATATATAGTATATATAATATATACTATATATATATTATATGCCTCGGCCTATGCCCTCTTTATATATATATATATATAATGTATTTTTTTTTCAACATCTCCCAATTTTACCCCGGTTTTTACCATAAAAACCCACCCCTAGTAGGTTGGTAGAAAGCTCTTGGGGAGGTATCATGCAAGCCTGAACCTAGTTCTGAAGTACAAAACTGCCCTAAACCATTGTAGCTAACTTTCTAGCTTCCCAGAGCTTCAGATTGTGATGGCGATAATGTTCGAAGTTTAATAATATAAACTTAAATTATTACTTAACTAGTTTACTTAAGATTAGTCCTTTATGTCAATTACTATCAAAAACTGTATAACAATTGCAATACCATTTCCTTTACAAGTTTACAATTAGGAAATTGAC
>JABUQX010089377.1:0-27500 GCA_015478945.1 Trachelipus rathkii | reverse complement strand
TAATTCCAAAAAGAGGGCCAGGAGAAGTATCTCGAAATGTATGACACTTACAGGAAAACCAATTCATATTTGGGAATCAGCGTATAAAGCTTATTAATATGGTAAAAGGCTCGAGTCCCCTAAAAATTGAAGTTCAGGGAAATATATTTCCAAGGGGCTCGAGCGAGGGGGACAGAGGTGGGGACGAAGTCCCCCCCGTCGTACCACTAGAGGCCGAAGAGACCCCGACTCCTGGTATCAATGCCCCAGTCTACCCTTGGGTATTCGTTAGATTTAAATCATAAAACGACTTTGCCTATAATAAGCTTTATACGCTGATTCCAAATATGTACTTGGATTTTCTTAAGTGTCGTACTCTTCGAGTTTTTTTTTTTTTTTTTACATTCCGTTAATTTATACGCTGATTCCAAACATGTATTTGGCTTTTCCTGTAAGTGTCATACTTCTTCGAGATAATTCTCCTGGCTCTTTTTCTGATATTTTGCCTTTTTTATGTTATTTGTAAAACGTATTTATCATTTAATTTTTAATAACAAAACGTAATTATCATTTTATTTAATTCTTGAAGAAAAATTCGTACCTAAGAACACAATAATTAATAACTAAACACAATTCGAAATAAGTTCACACAATTTTAATAAAAAGATTTTAAATAAGGAAAGAATCTGAGCTTTACACCGAAAGCAATTTTCTGGTCATTTATACTGCATTTTTAACTTTTTACAATTTTTTTAAAAAAAAACTACTCAAGTTTGCGGGTCATCCAGCTCACATGATACCATATATAATATAGTATATATATATATATATATATATATATATATAATATATAATATTATATATTATATATATATATATATATAATAAGTATATATATAATACTATATATATACCTTATATATATATTATTGTTACTATCTTTTCTCTACCCTTTTATTCAATTTAAGACCAAGATCTGATAAGGGAAGATCAAATTATACAGATGTAAATAACCTATATTTTTAATAAAAATAAAAACAAAATAATGCCCAACAAAGCAATGCCTCTGCTAATCGAAAACCCCACATATATATTAAATTAAATATCCAGGACACTCAATAAAGTTAACATTTTTTATATATATAAATTCTGTACACATATTATACCTAATCATTTACGAAAATGTCTCTCTTAAGGGGAGACTTTATCCTCAAAATCCATTTCTTCGAACCGATTAAAAGAAAATGTTTTTTGATGAAACCTAAATTATCTTTAATTTTTTGGGAAAAAAAAAAAAAATCGTTGGTTTTTTTGGGGGGGGGAAGAGGGGAAAATTTTTTTTCGCGGGCTTTCACAAAAATGCATAAAATCTTTAATATTCAAGAATATTTCAATGCTTTTTTCACTAAAATACTCCTACTTTGTGTAGTAATAAATTTCATTCAGACACTTTATTTCAAGTTTTATTTTCTTAAAGTTTTTTTGGACAATCTCTGAAAAGTACTTTCAAAATTTTTGAAGTAAAAACAGTCAATCACGTGTGACCACCACCTTACATCATACAAAAGCTTTAAAATAAACGTATCTGTTAGATCTTTATTATGCCAGAGTTTGTTACCAAATTTAAGAAAAAAAACTGTTCGTTTTTTTTAATGAATTTTTTGTATCTAATGTAAGAAAAAAATGAAGTGCTAGAAAAACGCCAAAATAAACATTTAAGAATATTATTTCTTTTTCAGCTGCAAACAATATTTATTCTATATAAGTATATAGTACTATACTAGTATATATCTATATATATATATAGATAAAATATATATATTATATATAATATATATATATATATATATAAGTTATATATATATTATATATATATATATATATAATATATATATATATATTATATAAATATATACTATATATATAGATATATATGATATATATATGATATTATATATATAAATATATATATATATTATATATTATATATATACTATATATATATAATATTATAATATATTATATCATATATACTATATATATATATTGTATATATATAATATATTATATATATATATATTTATAAATATAATATATATATATTATATATATATATATCATTAATACTATATAAATATATGTATATATATAAATTTACTATATATATAAGTTCCAAGCACCCTTCCTGATTTAAATAGTTACCGAGTTCAAGGCAGTGATCATCGAGCAGGAGATTAGAAAACGTTCCAGATGCCTTCTTTTTCGAGGTTAGGTGGATCGCGACTAGTGTAGAGGCCTACTTCACCATTTGTCTAAGCGGCGACGCTGTTGTCGAATTGGTTCAGTCCTGCGCGAGTGAGAATTTTATTCTTCTTATTATTGCAAATTTGACACAACAAGCATTTTGTGCCCATGTGGGAATTTCATTTTACTTTTGTTTTGTGTTTGCTCCTGAGCCCAGACAGCACCCAAGCAGAGCGCCACGTCAGCCCCAGCAGTGTTCAACACCCTCCTTCATATAAATAAGACCGAGTTTCATAGCACTGGTAACGGAGCAGCAATATTAGAAAAACTGTTCCGAATATGCCTCTTTTTCTGAAGGCGGATCGGATAGTGATAAGAGCTCCTGTACATTGTCTAACGCGACGCTGTTGTCGATGTTCGAGTCCTGGCGCGAGTGAATTTTTTCTTCGTCTTGATTATTTGCAAATTTGTCGCAACAAGCATGTTGTGCCCATTCGCGTATCTTGACCTTTGAGTTGGATACTCCTGTAACCCAAGAACACCCATGCAGAATGCCATGTAGTCAGCAGGTGTTCCAACCACCCTCTTGATCGATTTAAATAAAGTACTGAGTTTCAAAGCAGTGTTATCGAAGCAGGAGATTAGAAAACTTTCGATAATGCCTTCTTTTTTGGGGAAGTGGATCGGACTAGTGGTAGAGCCTTCCTGTACATTGTCTAACGCAAAACGCGTTGTCGAATGGTTCGAGATCCTGCGCGACCGTGAAATTTTTTCTTATGTCTTAGTTTTTATGCAAATTTTGTCGCAACAACCATGTGTGCACATTCAGCGTTTCTATCACTGTGGTTGGTTGTTCCTGTAACCCAGGAACACCTCAAGCAGAATGCCACGGTAGCCAAGCAGATGCTTCCAACCACCTTCCTGTTCGATTTAAATAAGTACGAGTTATAAAAGCAGTGATATCGAAGGCATTAGCTGAGAAATCTGTTCCGAAGATGCCTGTCTTTTCTCGGAAGGCGGTTCTATTAAATTAACATATTAAATTTCATTTATAAAAAAATTTTATAAAAAATCCAGAGAATCTATAAAACTATTTTCTAAATTGTTAAAGTTTGTGACATCACTATTAGCATTATGCTATCCTTATTATGCTTAATTAGCATTTAAAATGTGCTTTTCATGTGTATGGCTTGAGAGTTTGAGTATGATATCCAATCTACTTGACGTTGAGGATATTTATATGCTATTTCAAAAGATTTCGCCGCCTCTCCTCCCTGAAGATGTTCTATTTTATAGACTATACATATATATATAATTATATAATTATAATATATATTATAATGATATATATATATATATATTATATAATTATATACTATATATATATAAATATATATATATAACTATAATATTATAGTATATATATATATTATATATATATATACATATAATATATATATAATATATATATATAATATAATATATATATAATATATATATATATATAATATATATATATATATTATATTATATATATATATATATAAATATTATTATATATAGTATATATATTATATTATACTGCTGAGAAGAGAACATAGCCACAAGGCGAAAGTCGAGCCTCGATGACCCCCCTCAACCAACAACACAAACACAACACCACAACACCCTACAACCCAACTAAACACACCACACCAAACAATACACACCCCAAACACGCACAACCAAAACACAACACGACAGACCACACCCGCACAAGCAACCGCCGCAGGAGGACGCACACAAGATTACTGATTATTATAATTACAGTATTATTATAATTGTTTATAAGTTTTAAACTCCTTTCATCAGTAATCACCAGACGTCTTCAAAGTAATTTATGATGTGTTAATTCAATATATGAAACCGACCTATACGTAGCGTGTTAAAAACCTAACTACCATAGTGAAAGAAGTTTCTCTCCTCTAGTTAAGTAAATTCTAGAACAGCTTGGCAAGTCCTGAAAACATTTTTAGAGATTACTAATTATTATATAATAAATACATAAATATATTAATAGATAATATATATATTATTAATTATATATTATTTATAATTATATAATATCATATGCTGAAGAGGATTCTCCTTTAATATATAATATATATATATTTGAAACACTTTTCTTTAATTATATTTAATATCAGATAATTCTATAATTTTAGCTCTCGATTAGATACGAAATACAATAACAAGCCGCTATATTCCGCAGGAATTGTACTAAACATAATAAATAAATATTGACAAAAATTTTGATTACAAAAAATTACACTTAAATATTTTAGCAAACTAGATAATTGAGTCTTTTCACCAAAAATTAAAGATAATATAAATACTATATATATATATATATAATAATATTCATTTAAAATATATATACTATAATTATCATTATATAATAATATTATATAATGTATAGTATATTATTAATTAAGTACTATATTATTATGAAATCTCAAATAAGCTTGTATTCATCTTATAAAGCTTATATTCGCACCTATAATAAGGCATTAACAGATCTTGTATTTGAAGGAGATTGATAGTCAAAAGTAAATAATAAGATGTCCTTACAATATAAGCGGAAAACGCTTTCATTTATAATTATTTCTTTATTAATTATGTTAGAATTATAATGAAACTAATTACTATAAGATAACAACAATTAAGATATTATATCTCAATGTTTCAAAATATAATAATTGCTTTTAATAAAACTTTAATCAAAACTTGTATAGTAAAACTTTTTTCTAAATTTATTACTTTTGGCATGAGAGTAGTCATAGATGTTTTGACTCTTCCACGATTCTATCTTATATTTCATAACTGCCCCTCTCCTCACATTTTAGACGATACTAGTATTGGTAAATCACCTCTCGGAGACCTTTGACAATATATAAAAATAAAGATAAGAAACAAAATAGTTATTTCGATTACAGGGCTTTCTTTGTAACAAAATTTCTTAAATTTAATCACACCGGTATTATTTATGGTCTAAGCTACGGTACTGGCTGCAATTACATATAACCTTTTTATAAACTTTTTTATACTATCAATTTTATAAATAAATTTCACCTCTAGCGACTATATAATTTTCCGATTTTCTGACAGGGAGATGTTATGGACCAATATGATTAAATATAAATATAATATATTATTATTTATATATATATATATATATTATATATATAATATATAATATCATTATATAAAATTCTAATCTTAACGTATATATATATATTATATTATATCATTTTTATATCCCTATTATTATTATATAATTATTAATATATTTCCAGTATTATATATATATATATTATTATTGTTATTATTAAATGAGCTATAGATATATTATAGGCTATGTGTGGATGGCCTTTGATAAAAATATCCTTTGTGATAAATGATAATTACTTGTACGTCAAGGTATGACTAATTTGAAACGGTCTTTCAATCGAGTTATCTCAGTTTCCAATATAAAACTTTGGTGATATACTTCATTAACATTTAACGTTCGCGTGCATTAACATTTAGTTCAATACGTTATTATCGAATTAAAAACATAAATAATATTTATTAATATATATAATATAATAATATATATATATATAATTAAATAAATAAAATATTAATAATAGTAAAATGAATTTTAACAAATATAAAATTAATATATATATATAATATATATATACTATATACTATAGTGTGAGATAGTATATATATATATATACCCGTTATATATATATACCCTGTTCCTGTGAGCCAAATATGAAGATCGTCTAATCCGATCTGACCTCCTAATAATCTTGTCATGTCGACTTTGTGAGTGTTCAAAGTACAGCAATTTAAACAGACAATTAATAATAATAATAATAATAATAATATATAATAATAATATATAATAATATAATAATATTCAAATCAAAAATGAAAGGTGCATGATGATGATGATAATAATAATAATTAATATTAATCTCTTCATAAAATAATAACAAACAAGACATCAAATAATATAAAGTCACTTGCATGATCTTATAACATGTAAGAAAATATAGTTTACATATATACACACAACCTTCTTGGAGAAATTGGACACAAGTTCTTAACAGATGTGCACCAGAAATACGCACATAAAGTGGGTTGGTTACATATTACAACTACTTTCTCTACATACTGAGTTTTATTAGGACCGAGAGTCAAGATTTAACCTTGATACAGTGGTGACCCTACAAGTAGACTAACACCCAGCCTACTTACATTAATTTTAATTATTTATTTATTTATTTTCATAATAAGAAGAGAGATACGTGTTTAAGTAAGACTTTCTTTAAACACAAGTGTATTCATAAATATACTAGAGTATATAATATACTAGAATTTAGCCTGTTAATTAAATCTGCAGTTTCACACTTGGAGATGGATCGATATTTGCCTCCATCAGGAATGAAATTTCCTTAGCAAAATATTCCTGTTGCATAATTCTTCAAGAAATACAAAAAAAGCTTCTTCATCACAACTGAAATTATTGCTAATATCCCTTGCCTCAACTAAAAATCTGAAGAGAACACAGGCACAAAGAAAGGAACCCAAAGTTGAAATTATTGCAAAATTAAGTATGAAAAGCTTTTTAGCTTCCTGAATTAGGAAAATACGGAGGTAACTGGTTCGATTTTCTACCCTTTTAAATACAAATCTTGACTAATTTGAAAGTTCAGAACCGAGCCATTTTAGCCCTGAAGATTAAAACTGATGTTTCCTCTTAAACTCAGAGAGTGTTACTCCTCTTGTAAGCCAACTTGGATGTATTTTCATCCATCTGCACATACAGGAATTTTGGATAAATAAATAATTCGGCATTTAATGAAAGGCCATGAGAGAGATGTCCTGAATGCAATTTCTCTCAAAGATTTGTTTGTTCTTCGGCCCTTTGTTCAGAATCCAAGTCAATGCTTTTTGTTTGTCTGAAAATTTTTTTAGCGTTCTAAAATTGAACATCAGAAAAACTTTTCATAACTTTAGGCAAACATTTCATTGCAAGGAAAGTTGACCTTAGTTACAGATAGGGACCGACCAGGGCGGGAATTTTGCCGGTCCGGGGCCGGGGCCGGGGCCGGGGCCGGGGCCGGGGCCGGGGTTATTAGCTGAAATTAGAATGTAAGTCAAAAACACTGAAGTCTTAAAATTAGGATGAAAATTAAATAAATTTCCAATTAATAAATAGTTTAATTATAAAAACAGCACTTACATTTAATTACTTCAATTGTAAATATTTCAAAGAAATTTTAGAAAATAATTGATTTTCTAAGGATTAGGTTTATTAAATATAATAACTTATATATTCTATATATATATAATAATACAGATCTTAATTGCATCTTTCTACATATATATTATATATACTATATATATATATATATATATATATATAATATATATTATAAATATATATGTAATATATATATATATTATATATAGTATATATATTATATATATATATATATATATATATATATATATATATATATATATATGATTATAAATTATTCTCGAGTATATATATACAATATATATATATATATATATTTTTCGTACGAAATTTAAAGTGTATGATAAGAATGAAATAATAATTGTATTTTATCATATATAGTTATATATTATATAATATATAGATATATATATAAATATATATTTTATTATATATAAATAAAAATAATTAAATAAAATTAATTAAATATTATTTAAAATTTATTAAAAATAAAAATAAATTATAAAAATAATATTTTATTTAAATATAAAAATAAGAATTAAGAAAATTAAATTAAGTAATCATGATAGTGAAAATATTATTTTATATATAATAGTATATATATATATATATATATATTATATATATATATAGAAATATATATATATATATAATAATACATATAATATTATTCAATTAAATAAATATTTTGAAAGAGAGTTGTAAATATTGATTTCTTGAAGATATTACTTTGAAAATAAATAAATACATTAATATTTTACCAATTATATTTATTTCCTTTTCCGAATTCGTTTGATATATCAAATTTCGAATATTTTTATGTTAAAAACTCGGAAAAATTATAATTTGGCCTCAATTTTAATTTGAAATCATAGTAAATACCAAAAAAAAAATTGATTATATTTAGGTATGTTTATATTTTGCATCAAAGGAGTAATGGAATTAAAATATATTTTTTTATTTTGTTTGATTTATCCCTCTTTATTTAGTGTAAATTTACAATTAACCCCGGTAGAAAACCTCGGTTTTGCCTGATTTTTGGCCGGGGCCGGGGCCGGGACCCCGGTCGGTTCATAGTTGCAGACCAGGCAGTATCTTTCCTTTTAAAGGAGCAACTTTACCATCTTTTTATAAAATCTGTCAACCTTTTATGCTTTAGGGAATGTTGACCACAAACCCTTAGCACCGAGCTCTAGCGGCAAACAAAATGTTCAGAGACAAACTGGGATCAAACCTTCAAAATTGTATCTTGGAGATATTACGTCGTCAACCCCAGACAAGTCTTTACGAAGGTTTTCCCAGGAATTTTTTATTTCTCGGTCCACATCGTCATCCAACATCGTTTCATTTTTCCTTGTCATCTTCATGATAAGACGCATGCGAATAGAAGCAGGAATAAATAGGCAAGGAAGGTTGAACAATTTTGAAACCTCAGAGGGGAGTTGCTATTTGGAGATAACAGACATGAGTGAAATTCACTCAATTCTTTCCTCAGAGCACTGATGAGATGAAAGCTTTCCTTCGTTCTCGAACTTAAAATTGAGATCAGGATTATTAGTGTTTCAGGATGAAAGGTCAAATACAGGTCAAACCTCTCATACGAGAGATGGCCTGGGAAGAGTTGATAATAAGAACATCTACAGATGAATGAGCAATACTAAAATTGTTAACATAAATTCTTTAGCAGAGAAGAACAAAGATCACGGTGACGAATGACAGCGTTCAAAACGAAAGACTGAAAGTTAATTCAAATATGATGGTAGAGTATCTACCATTTTATTTTTATAGGAAACGAAATCTGTTTCTAACATTCTCCAGCTTGAGAAGTTGCTGCAGGAAAACTTTGGAAATATCCTCCAGCACAGCATATTTTTTAATTCTAAAGGAAATGAAAAGATTGAAGAGGGAGTTCAACAAATCAACCCCATGATACGAGGTTTGATTTAATCACCAAGACCTAGCCACTCTCATGCAGCAATTAAAGATAGGCCTTATCTTCGTTTTAACCGGTGTCTAGGTTTTTATTAGCTGGCGGTGGGGTATGAAATTTTCAGGCGATGCTTGAATAGGTTCAATTATCTTTTCTCCTCTGGTGCTGTTTGAAGACATCCCCGTATAAAGGCAAGAGGTCCTGTCTTTCCAAACATCTTTTTACGCTAAGTAATTTAGTCAAAGTTACATGACAGTTAGAGGTTACAGTCTCAAGAAAGTCCTCATTTGCACACCTGAGCAACTCCACATGATACTTTCCTTCCCTAAATTCGATAGTCTCATAAAATATTCGAATGAATTCCTAGACAATAGAGCCCTGATCTACTTCATTATTTATACATAGAGGCTCGAGATAGTAGATATTTTCCAGACTGAAAATTAGTTCTGCATAATTATGGGTGTACAGGAAAGGGTCAAAATAAGATGAAGAAGGCGCGATGATGGTATTAATGAAGTTTTCTGTGGCTTTTGATATTGTCAGCTTAGAAAACATGATGGCAGTGTTTTGTTATCTTCCTGTCGCGATATTTCCTGAAGATAGCTCTCAAGCTTAGATTTCCCCTCTCCAAGATGACTAATTTCTGAGCAATGTTCAATTAAGCTGGTACAAACCCTCGGCTACATTGCTAACACAAGGACAGTCGGCAATATGGTGTCCACTATAGGAAACAATATAATTGATTGCACCCGTGAGACCCATCACGTCAAGACCAAGATCTAAGAAAATATTTATTTTTTACGAAGTTAGAGAAACAGATGTTCATTTCCAATTGAACGTTACGCAACGAAGGAACCTGTTCACCCAAAAAAGTTATAATGGTTCTGTGTGTACTGGAAAGGAATCAATGCCCACCCCATTTTATTTAAAGTGAAGTGTTGTTATGGAAATGACTTCTTTGGGATTCGAGGTTCAACAGCACTCTTGTAGACACAATATTGTTACCCTATTCTATTTTAGGGGAGATGGTGGGAAAAATTTGGCCATATAAAGTACTGCTCGTATTTATCCACAGGTTGTTTAAACCATCATCTTTATTATTCAGATCTTGAAGCGCTTTCGAAGAAGAAAGCTAACTTGTGGGGGAGACTGCATGATTTCTTTTGACTATGCCCTTTGCATTAGAGGAACAAAGAGCTGTTATGTGAGCACCATTCTTACAAATGCCACAGGGACGACTAAAATAATTTTTTTTGGCTTGGCGCTTGAAAGACAAATGTTTCTTACTGGAGCAGTAAACATACATTCTCAGTTTTATGCAGATGTAAAAGCATCACAACCAGTCATAGGATGTTTTCCATTATAGAGTTTACACTTTGCTAAGGAAGTAGAAGGAAAGTCATTTCTTGTAGAAGTGGAAGCAGAAGGAGAAGCTTCAGGAATGTCCCCAGTTGGAAGTTAAAGGAAATACTCTTACTTCTCTCTATTAGAATTTTCTGCCAAAGAAAAAAAAAAATTCTTCTCCTTGGAACAACTCTTTCCTGCCCTCTCAATGGAATTCAAAATTTAAAGATATTTGAGTAGTTGGTCACAATTAAATTGATGGAAGGATACTCAATCTGAGTTTCTAGTTTGAGTTCACTCCGAAACACAGAAGGGTGCTTTTCCACCACAAAATGGTTGACAAGCCTGTTGCCTGATGTTCCCTTCTCCAGGAGATCCGAATTGAACTTCTTCAGCTCATGTAAGTGGAAACGAATTTCTGACACAAAGAACCGATTGACCTCTAGGTTATAGTTATCTAAAACTGGAGCAAATCCATCTTGTGAAGAGAGAAGTCTACTGGGAAAGGCACGTCCAGATTCATCTTCATCAGGATGTAAATGACCCAGAGCAGTTCTCACTGATATTAGCTAGATGATCAATGTCTCTGAAAGCGTTCCCTTGAAAGTAACTTTTTAGGGTATTGTAATATGACAACGTTTGCGATGTTCTTTCTACAGACAAATACATTTTCAAAGGATAGGAGAAAGGATCTCAACCTTTCCACCAAAAAAATTATGGTATTTGAGAGCTGGTATTTTAAGTTCTTCTCGCCTGAATTTTTTCAATATAGAATCAAGTTCTTCTCGTGAGATAGAATTCCCCACCCCCTGTGAAGAGGCCAAAGACTCGTGGGGATGAGATAATTGAGGGCGGACTGAGCATGAATTATTCTATCTGTATTTACAGATAAGAATAGGAGATTTTAAACACTCTTCATTTAGGAAAGTATGGTTGTGCACCATGAGAGTAAACTCTCAGATCTTAGCTTATATGTCATTGTCAAACTGTCTCACCTATTCCTCACGATAATTTACTTTCTAAGAGATAGTATTCAGCAGAGATTGACCAGTTTCTTCAGGATAATGTTCCAAGAAAGGTCTCAATAAAAGCGTTATTTTTCGATTAGAGGATCATAGTGGTTTTACTTTCCATTTAATAGGCTGTAGGTGATTTCTCTTTTCTTCAGGAGTGATGGATTCTTCTGATACTCCCATGTTGTTTACAATAGTATCTTCAAGAGCAGGTAGGATGGTAGAAGCAGCTGTTTTGCTTACTTCAGTTATGTTGCCAAGAAAAGAGAAAAAGTATAACACTACAGTAAGTGAAGGGAAGTCAATAGGCCGGAATAGCACAAATGAGCTTACACACACACACCCACGCACGCAGTTTCCAAAATGCACAAATAATATATATATAATATATATATTATATATATATATATATAAAAAAATATATTATAAATAATTAAAATACTAAAATATATATAATACTATATATATATATATATATATATATATATTAGTTGTATCCCTCCTTGAATAGGGCTCTGCCCGTGGGCGGTGATGTTAACTGTCATATATATATATATATATATATATATATATTATATATATATATATATATATATATATATATATATAATAGTATATATATATATATATATATATATATATATTAATATAGATTTATACTATATATAATATATATATTATATATATATATATAATATATATATATATAATATATATATATATATATATATAATATAGTATATATATATATATATATACACACTACTCGTCAAAATAACTCACCACTAGGGTAAATATCATTCGCAGGAACGGGAATGCCCCTAGCCCATGAAACCCCACACCAACACAGACGACAGCATCAGTGGAACTATGTAACCACCCAGCAGAGAATTGGCTTCAGTATTGGGGTCGTCACCGCGATAAATTTAGGAAAACAAACCACGTAACTAGACCTGGGAGAGGGGGGGTAGGCTATGGTGGGGGTATAATCGAGCGAGGGATCATTCACGTACGAAGCGACTCCGATAAACATGGAGAGGATATTGCGTCAACTGTCAAGAGATCAGTGCGTGCAGATAACAACACTCCACGACGAAGGACACGGGTACCGGGCACTTGGTTGACTGTTCGGCGTAGCGCACACAACGATTGCACGCGGTTGGTCCAACATACCGAAACCCTGACACCATGAGCCCGCGAGAACAAGGTTAGGGCCAGGCCACGACACCAGTGGAGACCGATTTATACGTCTGCGTGCATTGCGACCGAGCGCGCCACACAGGCAGCACGACATTCTACAGACGCAGCTGGCGGAGTTCACACGCACCAGGGTGGAGTGACATACAGTGCGTCGACGCCTTGCGGAACATAATTACCGGCCTCGCACGCCTCGGCAGATCTCGAGAACACATCTATTGAACGATCGGCTTTTGGGCAAAGGTGCTCTTTACTGACGAGTCGAGAGTGTCTCTGTCCGCCTCAGACGGGCGTGCAGCAGTATACCGACGGACGACGGAAGAGTGTTTGCGCAATGCAGTATGCCCTGCAGGTTGCCGCCGTTGGAGGTTGAGTCGGTTATTGGTTTGGCTGGAGGCTTCTCGGCAGCGAGCCTACGGAGTTTGCCACATCTTCGATGGAGCATCTTCTTACAGCTTAAGGTTATCACAGACATCATCTAACCATATTTCGTGCCATATGCCCCCCTACATCGGTGACTTTTTCATCCTAATGCATGATGCAATCCCACACAAGGCCCAATGTGTGAACGACTACCTTATGACGATTCAAATTACGGCGTTGGAGTGGCTAGCATATAGTCCGGACCTCAACCCAATCGAACATTTGTGGGATATCCTGAAACGTAGGATCCAAAAGTTGCAACCCCCTCCACGAACCCTCAAGGACCTGCCACAGGCACTGCACGAAGTATGGAATCAAATCACTGTCCAAGACATTCGCTCACTCATCAAGAGCATGCCAGGACGGTGTCAGGCAGTCATCCGTGCCAGAGGGGGTCATACACGGTATTAAGACAGACCCAACACCTCCCGCGGCCGTCCGACGTACGAACCAACATTGTGTGTTTGTAGCCCCGAATCTCTCGAACCTTACTTCGAGACCCTTTGGCTGCACCTTGGCCTCACACTCTATCAACCTACGGTTCTAGGGAGGAATCCACCATGTTATTGCATTGTCCAATAAAGTGTCTTCGCGTTCTTCAACCTTTTCTACCCTTCCTTCGCCACGTAACCTTATGGCGCGTTAATTTTGATGAGTAGTATAAATATATATATATAATATAATATATATATATATATAATATATATATATATAATTATATAGATTATATATATATATATATTATATATATATATAATATATATATAATATATTATATACTATACTATAAATATATATATATATATATATATATATATATATATATATATATATATATATATATATATATATATATTCACGAAATTGATAGAATATCTAATGTGACGATGAGTTATTTCTCAATAATGGGGACAAAGCTTTAGGAATCTATTTATTGGTAAATATCTCATCGTCACATATTAAAAATTCGATTGATTTCGTGGATAAAGTTAGACACATTGACTTGGCCAATAAATATATATGATTAGCTTCGATGTTGTTTCTCTGTTTACGAAAGTACCTGTAAACTTAACCGAAAATGGCTAAAAGAATATTTGGAAACTCATGATTCTTAACTTATTATTAGAGTTATGGGTTCCCCAAACTTATTTTTCATTCAACGGAGATTTTTTATTTGAAGACTTCAGGACTGAGTATGGGTTCGCCATACTCACCAATTCTGAGAGACTTATTTATGGAATTTATTGAAGTCAAATTCTGCCAAATATTTTAAATACAGAATGTTAGATACATAGATGATGTCTTTGTCTATTTTACACTGGAATGGATACTTTTGCAGCTCCAGATATAAGATTTACTTTTGAAAAGGAAAAGGAAAGGAAACTACCATTTCTGGATATTTTATTAATTAGAAGTTATACTAATCGACTAACCTTTAATATCCTTAGAAAAAAGGTACATTCAGACAATTATGTACATTGGTTGTCATCTCATGATACGCATATAAAATTCGACATTGTTAAAGGTTTCTTTTTAAGAGCGTTCTTATTATGCACAAAAACTACTTAAATTTTATTTATTTTTTTCTTTCCACTTTAGTTATTTTACATTTTAAGCTCCATTACTTTAATATTGGACCTAAATGAGAAGAAACGTGTGTTTTCTCGAAAGACCTGCTCGGTTTTATTAAAAAGTTTTGTTAATTTCTCTGACGTATTACATCCTTATACTACAGCATGGTTACAGTTTTTTCCATTATATATATATATATATATATATATATATATATATATATATATATATATATATATATATATATATATATATATATATATATATATATATATATATATATATATATATATATATATAAATAAAAGCAAAAAAAAATCTTTCTTTGAAGCAAATAGAGGCAAGGATTTCTAGTCAAATCTTTGCCTAAACGATTTTAGGTAAATAGACGCAAAAGTTTCATTATCTATAACCAATTATTGCCTTAAGAAATCGTTTGTAATTTCGGACGAGTGAAATCTCTCAAATGCAAACTTTTTATGAATGAAGAAGAGAAACTAAGAGTTAAAATCTTCTAAATAGTAAAAAAGCATTTTTGAAAATAAAATCTTAGTACGATTAAATATAAATTTTCTAAAATATCAAGTTTAGCACTCTCTCTATTAAGATATTATAACAAAGAATGAAGAAAAGGAGAGCTCTAAAATAAGATATATTTTATTTACAAAATTACTTAAAATATTTCAAACTGAAATATTTTAAGTAATTTTAAGTAATAAAAACCACTGACTTTCTAGTCAACACCGGTGCTAGTATTTCCACTCTGTCTAAATTTTTAGCATGTAATTGCTTTATGTTCCTAATTGCTGTTACATGTTCTGTAGTCAACAGCACACATTAAATATTATGGTGAACACGCTGCATTTTTTTTTTTTCAATAGATATGTTTAGTACCTGAAACAGCAGCTCTCTTTCTAAGCATCTAAGCATAGATTTTTTTGCATTATTTTGATTTAATATTGGATAACAGTATTACACTTATTTTTGATTCCTTAACTAACTTTCTCGCCCCTATTAGAATTCTTAATGAATAATTCGCTTCTCCAATTTTTAATACATTTTCGCATCTCTCTATTGTCAGCCAATTTTTAATGAATTTTCCATTTCTTACTTCACCTGCTAATCATTTACAAAGTGATTCACATGAATCTCAAATTTATCATTGTTCTGCAACAGGTGTTACTCCTCATTTTTACTCTAAATTACCTTGCCTATCTTTTAATATCCTTTTAAAATCCAGTGTCATCCGCCCATCTTGGTCGTCTCAAATTCACCTCGCACCAAGAAAGTCTCCTTGTACACGACATCCCTGCGAAGGTTTTAGAACATTCTATCACAAAACCAGAACGCTATTCTCTTCCCCGTATCCAAAGTTTGTTTCATAAACTACATGGTGAACAAGTTTACAATAAAATAGATTTTTTTGGTCAGTTATCACCACCGATCGCGGGCAGAGTCCTATTCAAGGAGGGGGTGTAAAATACAATACAAATGTCAAAAGTAAAAGACTATACAATCTCACCCCTTAGGGCAAATTTCGTAGATGAGCACAGACGCAGATTTAGCAGAAAACAGAAGATGGAAGAGAATTCTATAGAACAGAGGTGGTTGGAAAGAAATAAGCATCACATCAAACAATCCTAGAGTCAGTGTTTCTTTCAGGCATACCTCCGGGGGGGCTTTGCCCCCCCGGAGACAGTCAAGTGCCCCCCTGGAGAAAATCGAGCATGAATTAATTTTTGCCGTAAATTACAAAATAAAGCAAATAAACATAAGTATGTTTAAATGTATATTAAATAGCGATAAATAATAAAATCAGCCAATATGCATGGAAACATGCTAGATATGGCCATAAAATAGCAAAGTTGTTAATTCTGACTTCTGAGAAAATGGCTATTGCTATAGAAATTTCTTTCGGAAAAGGTCCTATTTGTTAAGAGTGTCTTAGTTAATATATATTTATTAGTGTTTTTTTTTCTCATGATATATATATATATATATTATATATAATATATAATATATATATATATATATATAATATATATATATATATATATTATATATATATATATATATTTATTATATATATATATATATACTATATATATATATATATATATATATAATATATATATATAAATATAATATATACTATATTATATATACTATATATATATAATAGATATAAATATATATAATATATATATATTATATATAATATATATATATATTATATATATATATATATATAATATATATATATAAATATATATATATATATATATATATAAAGCAAAAAATAAATAGCTTTAAGATTTTAAAATATTAACATAGAATGAGTTCTGGGCCAGCGTAGCTTTATAAGTGTAATATACCACAAAGGCTCAAGGCTGGCAAGGGTATTTCCCACTTAAATTTTTCTCGGATGATAGAAAACCTGCGGAGAAAAACCCGCGGTTAAAAAGTCACGAAAAAAACAAGAAAGAACAAAAAAACGAAAAGAAAAGGAAAACGAATTAAAAAAATTGTGCGAGTTTTGTTTATCAGTTTTTTAAAAAAAAAAATTTAATGAAATACATATTTATAATATATATATATAATATATATCATATATATATATATATTATATATATATATATATATATATATATATATATATATATATATATATATATATATATATATATATATATATATATATATATATTTTTTTTTTTTTTATCTATCTTTTTTTTTTCAAGATAGGGTGAAGGGTGCGTTTACATGCATTCGTTAAAAAGGAAAAAGCAGGTAGGAAGAATATGACAGAAGTCGAAAAAGAAAATATCCAGCGAGCCTTTCGCCCCCTCTGTTACATTAATAGTAAGCACTCGTCGCAATCAGAAAATCCTCACCATAGAGCATCACTGGCGACCGCGACGGAATCCTCATTATGCGTAAATTCTGTTCAAGGTGTAAAAAAAAAAAATTGCGATAATTTTTTTTCTGTTCGGGCGAAGTGGATGAAATTTTCAGGGCATATGTAATCGGGTAAGATGCATCTTTTTTACTTAGATAATTTTTGTGTATACTCAAAAGAAATTTTTTTTAAAAATTTCGAAAAAAATTTTTTTTTTTGAAAATTTTTTCCAAGAAACAAAATCAAAAACTAATGCCATATAACAAGAACATAATCTAAGTAAAAATTTGTGCATCTCCTCTGACTAAATAAGCTCTGAAAATTTCACACATTCGCCAAGGTAAAAAATATTATCGCAATTTTTCATTTCAAAATTGAAAAAAAAGTGGGTTTGGAAATTGGACAACGCTGAGCACAAAACTCAAAAAATCGAAAAAGTACTTCTGTACTATTTTAGATAATGGACCTATCTATGCATATTTCAAGTTTGAAGTCATTTCGGAAAAAAATTCTGGAAGTTGATACGAAGAATGTCAAAAACATGAAAATTGAAAATTGAAAATTCTGAAAGAATGACTACAGACACAGAAAACACCGGAAATCAACGTTTTTAAAGGGCAAGAAAAGCTACATTTTGGGGTTTACATAGTCAAAATCGACTGAAAATTCCGAATTTTATGTCCATTTTAGGTGGGGCGGAAAATTGGACCCGAAAAATAGGCCCCAAAATTATGTTCCTTGCCCTTAAAAAACAACCGTTGTTAGACATGCATGATATGATACGATACGGTGCGACTATGTACGAAGCTAGCAGCAAGGCACTCGTCTGGATCGGAACTCCTCTATGATTTATGTATGGGCGAAGTTTTGAAGGATAAGTTTGAAAAAAACATTGCAAAAAAAAAATGTTTTAGAGTAGTGGAGGATAAAAATCCCGCTCGGAAAGTTCTTTGTTAATTGTTAAAATACCCAATGGAAAGCAGAAAAGCTATTCGTGCAAATACTATTCGTAAGGAGCTGACTGATCTTGATTTAAATTATGACAACATTATTACTTTTGAATTTGATGGTGCTTCTAATATAGCTGGAAAAGTTGGAGGTGTAAAAAAAGGCTTTCAGAAGAGGCAAACAAAGAAGTTCTCTATATACACTGTAAAACACATATATTGTCCCTGGCAGCAGCCTCCTGCAGGAATTAAAATTTTTTAAAAATTTCCAAAAGTTTTTTTTTTTTTATATTGAAAGACATTTACAAACTTGTTAGCAAGTCGCAAAAAAAGGAAAATATTTTGGCATGATATTTCAATCACTTAAATCAATGATCCAATCCTCAAGATTTCAGAATGCATTGAAGTGAGATGGTTATCTCATTATAAGATAGTGAATGCTGTCTTCAAGAGCTTAAGGTCAATTAAGATGGCTTGTGAAGCATATCCACAAAGAAGGAACATACTTGCATTACTTGCAGGGGGCATCTTGCTGGAAATCAGAAATGAAAGTTTCCTTGTCACCTGTTATGTAATGAATGAACTCCTTAGTGCACTCTCTTATCTTAGCAATGCTTTGCAAAAGAAGGACTTTAGTATGACCAAAGTCATCCCCCTAATTACTGGAACAAAATTGCACCTACAAAATATTGCAAATCAGTGTGGAGACGTCAATAGTGACTTACAAAAAAACGTTCGGTGTGAAATAATGGAGGAGTTTGCATCTGAAGTGCGCCTGATTGCTGATGAAGATAAGAAAAATGCATTTAAAGGGATGAAAATATACTGCGATAGTGTAATCGAAGAAATTGAAGAAAGGTTCAACGACAAATCAATTGATATAATGATATTTGCTAGTCGCTTTCAGACGTTTCAGTCATTAACAAATTTACCGGATATATAAGTTAGAAAATTTTGTGACAGATTTCCGATTTTAATGCGGAAGGTGTACTAGCTGACCTTGAAATCCTACAAATTTTTATTATCAATTCCATGCTCGAAAGCAAATATTTAAAGCAGATTAAAGCCCATTGTCGGAAAATATTGGAAGCGGACGTGGGATATTGCGAGTTACAAAAGCTCTGTGAAGTCTTTCTTGTCATCCCTGTAACGATAGCAGTAGTAGGGCCCCCATTCCGGACACCCAAAAACCCACCCGAAAAAAACACCCGAAAAAACCAAAAACCCACGTGACCTTTTTTGTTCATTTTCTTTGAACCTTTTTTTTTTTTTTTTTTTTTTTAAACCTTGTTGTTTTTTCATTGCGTCCGCCCACTTTTGTTTTATATCTCGTTTTGTTAATTTATTTCATTCGTCGGATGAATTCGCAATTCATCGTCGCGTTCGCGGTGAATCGCGCAAATTTCAATCGCTCACGCCACGTCGCGTTTTTTAAAAAAATTCCCGCATTTCGCCTCCCACTGGCCCGAATCGCCCCGTCGCATATTCGCTTAATTTATATATATTACTAAGATATAATATATATATATATATATATATATATATATATATAATAAATAGCGTATATATATATATATACTCATATATATATATATATATACTATATATATATATAATAATATATATATACTATATATATATATTATATATATATATCTCCTACGACACAACCACCACACCCAACACACACCTACAGCACACACACACCACACAACACACACACACACACACACCACACCCGCACCCCCACGTTGTCGCTACTCACGAATTTTCACCCTCCCTTCCATCTGTGCTTAAACTTCCTTACCACCTCAAGCCTCACCGTCTTTATATATTCGAGTTCCCCATCGGTCATAAATCAAAATAGAACTCGACCTCTCACTAAAGAGGCAAACCGCGGACCTTTTAACCACACCTCCAGCGGTACGACTTAGTAGAATATAAATTTAATTTCCAGGTTTATAAAAGCAAGCTCCGCGGCTCCCAATTAATAATTATAATAATTATTATAATAAATATTTTTTTTTTTATTATAATAATAATAATAATATATAATAAATAAAATAATAATAATAATAATAATAATAATAATAATTAATTTATATATATATATATATTATATATATATATATATATATATATATATATAATAATATATTATATATATATAGTATATATATATATATATATATATGGAGAGAGAGAGGAGAGAGAGAGAAGAAGAAAAGAGAGAGAGAGAGAGAGTGAGAGGAAGAGACAGTTTCGTTTGCGGAACATTTCGAAGCATTTACACTTTAGACGTGTTTGAGAACACTGAGAATTTTTTTTTTTATTGAATCATTTTAATGAATTTTAATTATTTTCAATTATTTTTATTTGAATGACTTTTATTATTGACGTATTTTAAATATTTACCTATTGTAGTTAATTGCTGTAATAACGTCACTCGTATTGAGAATCGCCACGTGAAACGAAATCTTTGAATTCGAACCGTAAAAGCACGTGGAAGACCATGCTATCATTGTTTATCATTTTTTATTTGAATTATTTGAATTATTTACTTATTTTATTATTTTAATTTATTTTTAATTATTCGTAACGTAAATTATAGTTTCATTATTTTATTTTTATTTTGGTATTAGGTCTCGCGTCCAGCGAACTAACACGTGGCTTTTTACGATCCAAACATGCACATCTACAAGGCAGCGAAGCGAGAGAGAGAGAGCGAGAAGAGAGAGAGAGAGAGATGAGAGAGAGAGAGAGAGGAGAGAGATGGACGAGCAGAGAGAGAGAGAGAGAGACGGAGACAAGAGAGAAGAGAGAGAGAGAGAGGTAGTATATATATATATATATATATATATATATATACTATATATATATATATATATATATATAATATATATAATAAATATATATATAATTATATTATATATATACTAGTATATATATCTACCGCCATCGACACGATCTTAGCCCATGGAACAGTACAACCTGCACATAGTACCCTTCCGTCCTACGATATATATATATAGATATATATATTAACCTTGTTTGACATGATATTTCGACATTGACCTGCCGGATACCTATACCCAGCCTTTACACCTAGCCTAAACCTGTCACCTACCTGACCTTACCTACATTAACCTAACCAACCTAAAACCTAACCTAACCTAAACCTAACCTAACCTAACCGTAACCTAACCTAAACCTAACCTAGCGTACACCTACACACACCTAGCCTACACCTATCCCTAATCTAGCACCTAGCCTCCACCCCGCCTTGAGCTCATCCAGGTAACTGATGCCTATCCTTTGGTGGTATCTGTTGCTAACATTAGCGTCATGTAGGAACCTGACCTGTATGGATCTATCCTACTGTATTTCCATCGTGCACACACACACACACACACACACACACACCACACACACACACACACACACGCACACACACACACACTCTATACACATACACATACACACTTATACTTAACACACACCACACACACACACACACCACACACACACATTTCACATGACACTTATACACACATTCACTTCATGACACTTATACACACATTCACTATGACACTTACAATTTACCATAGACACTTACATTACACTTATACACAAGCGGTCACAAACACACACACATACACACACAACCACTTACACTTATACACACATTCACTATGATCACCTACACTACACACACACACTTACACTTACATTTACACTTATACCACATGATAAAAACACACGACCAAACCCTTGCGTATCTTCCATGGCGTCAATTTTAGCCCATTCCTAATTTTCAGGCCACTTAAACAGGTTTTATTAAAAAAAACATTATATTTTTACGTACCTTAAAGCAGTAAAATCAGAAAAATCCAATAGAGGTGTTAAACTAACACCGTAGGGGATTAGTATGCTTTTGGTTTTACTTGTTTTACTGCTTTAACTCATGTTTTACTGTTTTAACTTATATGTTTACTGCTTTAACTCACATAATTTATTAACATTACATACCTTAAAGCAGTAAATCAGTTAAATCAATAGAGGTGTTACCTAACAGCTAGGGGGCATAGTATGGCTTTGTTTTACTGTTTTACTGCTTTAAACTCATATACTGTTTAAACTTATATGTTTTACTGCTTTAACTCACATATTTTATCTAACATTACATACCTTAAAGCAGTAATCAAGTAAATCAATAGAGTGTTACCTAACACCTAGGGTGGGATTAGTATGCTTTTGTTTTACGGTTTTACTGCTTTAAAAACTCATGTTTTACTGCTTTAACTCATGTTTTACGCTTTAACTCATATGTTTTACTGCCTTAACTCACATTATTCATTAAACAATTACATACCTTAAAGCAGTAAATAGTAAACAATAGAGGTGTACCTAAACACCAAGGGGCGGGGATTAGTAGTGCTTTTGTTTTACTGCTTTTTACTGCTTTAACTCATGTTTTTTACTGCTTTTAACTTTCTGCTTTTACTGCTTTAACTTTCGCTTTACTGGCTTTAAATTTCTGCTTTACTGTTTTAACTTCTGCTTTACTGCTTTAACTCATATATTTTATTAACATTATGTTTTTTATTTTGTTTTAATACTTTTTATTTATTTTTATTATTATTTTTATTTTTTTTTATTATTTTATTTTTTATTATTTTTTTTTTACTATTATGGAGTGTTATACTTCATCCCATTTTTATATTTTTATAAACAGACACACACAACACACACACACATACACACACGCACACAAGCACACACACACACACTTACACCATATACACACATTTCCACTATGACACTTATACATACATTCACTATGACACATACTTTTACCCATAGACACTTACATTTACACTTATAAACACACATGCGGCCACACACACATTCACTATGATACTGTAGACACACATCACTATGACACTTACATTTGACCATAGACACTTACATTTAACTACACTCGCACGCAGATTTACGTACACTCACACGGATTTTCTTACTGCTCACACAGATTACTTACACGCACTCACATATTTACTTACACACAGATTACTTAAACTTGCACACAGATTTTACACACACACACACACACACACACACAACACACACACACACACAACACACATACACACACACGCACACTCACTTACACATATAACGTATAATTTATTAAAAAAACATTTTATGTTTTAATTAAAACACGTACATTTATATTACTCTCATTCAAATATAACTTAAATTATTTCAAAGTTTCTCTTAAAACTTCTATAAAAAATCAATCATTATCTTTGAAACAAAGAATTTATTATTAACTGTTAATTCTTTTTGTTTATAAATTTTTATAACTATCAAGTTTTATAATAACTTTACTAAAATTTTATGACATTTTATTAAAAACATATATTTTACGTACCTTAAAGCCAATAAATCAGTAAATCAGTAAGGCCAGCCCTAGCCACCCCTCTACATCAAGCAATATGCCACGTTTTGTTCTATTGACTAACTGCTTTACATCATCTTTAACCAGTGCTAATAAGTATAAAATAACAAAATAAGTTCTTCTCTGCTAAAATAACATGTATTTTATTAAAAATCATTCTAAGCTTTTTATTTAAAAATAACAATTATTCACTTACATTTAATATTATTTCACTCGCTCGATCTTAACTAAAAATATTTCAAAGTTTTTTAAATAATTCGCGAGTTTTCTTTATTATTATTATATTATTTATCTATGTACATTGACAAACCATCACGAGAAAAACACAACACCCCGCACTCCTTACAGATACGAAAACTGACCTCTCTCTGTAAAATTGTTGAAATAACTACTTTAGGTCTAAATTTAGGGGATAATCCTTTTTTGTAACCCGAGGGCGATTTTTAAGCCCAATTCCAGGTCAAAATATATTTCAAACTTACCTTTTTCTGTAAAAATGGGTGCAATAACTACGTTATGCCTAAATTTAGGCCTAAAATTTAGGATAAGCCTTTTGTAGATGGGCTAATTTAATCTAATTTACCAGGTCAAAAAGCGTGAATTCCCGTATAGAACAAGAATCGATTTGTTATTATTATTTTTATAAATATATTTCAAAATGAAACATGCTGGATCGGAAAGATCCTTTAAGCAGGTAAAAAAGAAATGTTTTCCTTACTTATGTTTTCCTTACTTGTGATTTGTCGGGGTAATCCTTATCTCTATATGACCTCGGATGTGGATGGTCGAGAATTATTTTATCGTCTTTTGAAAATTTAACGTTGTTCTTTAAACTTGTATTTGAGCAGGTGTGCGTTTTATTATCTTTTAGACCCAAATCATTTTAAATCATAGTCATTTTAGCTGTTAAGCGGTGCACAAGTTATCTGATTGTGTATTAAAAGTGTTTTATTTTTACAAGTGTATATCATATTTATAATTAAATACTTACATGAGGAATAATTATTAATTTCACTAGAATTAGATAATAATTAATTTCACTAGAATAGATAACCACCAGGGCTCAACATGAGCCCCACCCGCAAAGGCAGCCAACCGCGCCGGTGCGTCCCGCCGCGTCCCGCCCAGCCGCGTGGGCCCGCAGGCGCAATATTTCGCGTTCCCGCCCGCCGCATGCGCCCGCAGGCGCAATATTTCCGCGCGGCTGGAAATATATATATATATATATATATAATTATATATATATATGATATATATATATAATATATAGTATTATATATATATATATATAATATATAGTATATATATATATTATTATATATATATATATATATATATATATAATATATAATATATATAATATTATATATATATATATTATATATATATATATATATATATAATATATATATATATTTCATTCCGCGCGGAAATATTGCGCGTGCGGGTCGCGCGGCGCGGCGGGCGGAAAATATTGCGCCTGCGGGCGCACACCGCGGGCCGGCGCGACGGGACGCACCTGCGGGCACGGGCTCGCTGCCTTTGATCTTCAAGCTCCAGCTGAGGTTTTAATCGTTAGCTTATGAACTAGTGAATTAATTATTATTATTCTAGTGAAATTAATAATTATTCCTCAATTTAAGTATTTATTATAAATATGATATACACTTAGAAAAATAAAAAACTTTTAATACAAATCAGATAACTTGTGCACCGCTTAACAGCTAAAATGACTATGATTTTAAAATGAGTTTGAGTTTAAAAAATAATAAAAACACACACCCTTGCTCAAATTACAGTTTAAAGACAACGTTTATTTTTTCAAATGGACGATTAAAAATAATTCTCGACCAATTCACATACGAGGTTTCATATAGAATAGGATTACCCCGCACCAATCACAAGTAAGAAAAACATTTCCTTTTACCTGCTTAAAGGATCTTTCCGATCCAGCATGTTTCAGTTTGAAATAGTATTTATAAAAATAATAAACAATGATTCTTGTCGTTATACGGGACATTACCTTTTGACCCTGGTATTAGGATTAAAATTAAGCCCATCTACAAAAAGGCTTATCCTAAATTTAGGGCCTTAAATTCTAGGCCCTACGTAGTTATTGCACCACATTTTACAGGAAAAAAGGCAGTTTGAAATATATTTAGACCCTGGAATTAGGCTTAAATCGCCCGTCGGGTTACAAAAGGATTATCCTAAATTTAGGACCTAAAGTAGTTATTTTCAACACATTGTACAGAAGAGAGGTCAGTTTCGTATCTGTAAGGGGTGCGGGTTGTTGTGTTTTCTCGGGATGGATTGTCATATGATACATAGATTAAATAATAATAATAATAAAGAACTCCGAA
The DNA here is from genome assembly GCA_015478945.1 of Trachelipus rathkii. Taxonomy (NCBI): domain Eukaryota; kingdom Metazoa; phylum Arthropoda; class Malacostraca; order Isopoda; family Trachelipodidae; genus Trachelipus; species Trachelipus rathkii. The sequence goes on along the minus strand of JABUQX010089377.1, from coordinate 829 downwards.
TTATTTAAAAAAACTTTGAAATATTTTTAGTTACATCGAGTGAATAATATAAAATGTAAGTGAATAATTGTTATTTTTAAATAAAAACTTTTAAAATGATTTTAATAAATACATGTTATGTTAGCAGAGAAGAACTTATTTGTTATTTTATTCACTTATTACATGGCTAAAGATGATGTAAAGCAAGTAAGTCAATAGAACCAAAACGTGCTTTAGCTTGAGTAGCAGGGCCGCGTGCTAGGGCTGGCCTACTGATTTACTGATTATTGCTTTAAGGTACGTAAAATATTGTTTTTAATAAAATTTCATAAAAATTAGTAAAAATTATTTTAAAAACTTGATAGTTATAAAGTTTATAAACAAAAAAGTATTAACAAGTTAATAATAAATTCTTTGCTCAAAGATAATGATTTATTATAGAAGTTAAGAAAAATCTTTGAAATTAATTTTAGTTATATTTGAAAGAGGAATATAAATGTACGTGTTTAATTAAAACATAAAATGTTTTAATTAAATTATACGGTTATATGTGTAAGTGAGTGTGCGTGGGTGTGTATGTGTGGTGCTATGTGGTGTGTTGGTGTTAAATCTGTGTGCAGAGTGAAGTAAATCTGGGTAAGTGAATCTGTGTGTAGTTAAGTAAATCTTGTGGTGAGTGTAAATTTAAATCTGTGTGAGTGTAAGTAAATCTGTGTGTGAGTGTAAGTGTAAATGTATAAGTGTCTATGGTTTTCAAATGTTAAGTGTCAAATAGTAGGAATTTTGTTGATTTTTAAAAGTATTTTTTCATAGTGAAAAAATTTGGTTTGGGTGTTTTATTTTCCCCTTA
>JABUQX010089376.1:0-23839 GCA_015478945.1 Trachelipus rathkii | reverse complement strand
TGGCTCAAATCTCTCTACCATCCTCTCAATTTATGTTATTATTATCATATTATTATTATTATTATATATATTATTATATTATTATTATTATATTATTATATAATTATTGATTATTATTATTATTATTATATTTATTAATTATTATTATTATATTATTATAATTTACAATATAATACTAAATTATTTTAAAAAAAATTGAAAGAAGAAATAAATCTACATTGGATAAGTTTAACAGAAAACACTATATTTGAGATGTGGTATGTATGTTTGTTGTAGGTGTAGGTTGTATTGAGGTTTATGTTTTGGAGTGTTGAATATATATATAGTATTATATATATTATATTTAGTATATAATATTTATATATATATATATTATTATATATAGTATATATATAATATATATATATATATAAATATATTTATATTATATATATATATATTAATATAGTATATATGTATATAAGTATATATATATATATTTATATATATTATAGTATATATATATATATATATATACTATATATATATAATATATTATGAGTATATATGTTTTGGTAGGTAGTGTACATGACCCGATAAAATATATATATATATATATGCAATGCTCTTAACTAAATTTCTCGCAAAATTGAAATGTTTTAGCTTTTTTTTATAAAATATTTACAAATACTTAAATATTTTTTTCTTTTTATTCGTTCTGTTCTTTTTTATCACAGCCAAAAATACATAATTGAGAAATGGCACTTTAAAACTGGATCCAACCTTTCATGAAGATTTTGAACAAGATTTATGTGTAAAGAATGGTAATAATTCCTTGTTCTTATTATTTTCCAGAAAGGTATAAGGATCTATTAAAATGGTGATTAAATATACAAAAATGGTTAGGTATGTAGTAATATAATGTTTAATTTATATATATATATATATATATATTTTATTAATTTATATATATAATTATAAATTATATATCTATATAATTATCATATATATATATATATATATTATTATTATATATTATAATATTATAAATACTTTTATATAATATATATTATACTATATAATAATATAATGTAGATCTAGGCCAATCTGACCGCCCTCACCCTTTTCGATTGTAAGGATTAGAGCTATATTGTAGGGTTGAAACTTGGTATATGTTCTATGTAGGCGTTAAGCTCGAACCGACGAGTTTTCAAGTCTCTAGGATATATAGGGGTGGCTCCCGCAGAGAGCAAAACAGCAAAAAGATAGAGTCGCTACGCCACTTATTAATGAGCACCGCGAGCACAAATAAAACCGAATGAAATCATTAGGCCTAACCATTAGTCTACCATTGGTGTAATTGACCACCCGCCGAGTTTTGGTGACCCGTAGTCACCCTAAGTGCGGTGCTCGCCCCTTGGCACCAAGTCAAATTCGGCCTGAAAACATGTTAGGCTAACCGTATCGGGCTAAATTAAACTTGGTATACTTATAGGTGAGAACGTAACTTCGTCGTAGACGAATTACGTCCCTCTGCGTCCCCAGTGACGGGGACGCTGCCACCTAAAAAAAAATTAAAATAATCGCAGTCCCCTTCTGAAAAAAAGGAAGAAGAAAAGCACAGAGTGCAAAACAGAGGAAGAAGAAGAAAAGGAGAAAGAAGAAGAAGAAGGAAGAAGTAGAAGGAGTCTGACTCAAGAGGAGATAGAAATAGACAAGCAGCACCGGTACCTGTTCAGGTGACGGTGACCCCCGAAATTAATATATAAAAACGATCTAGTCCCATAAATAAGTATACAAAATTATGTTTAATTTAAGGACGAAAGTAGAACCTCGAAATATGAAGGTTGACAAGTTTGTAAATAAGTAAATAAATAAAATAAAAAAATAAATAAATAAATAAATAAAATAAAAAATATAAATAAATAAAATAAAATAAAAATAAAATAAAATAAATAAAATAAAATAAATAAATAAAAAAAATAAATAAATAAAAAATAAAATAAAACAAAAAAACCACACCTAACTACTTCCTTTAAGATGTGATCATTCTTCATAAAAGGAAAAAAATAAAAAAAAAAAAAAAAAAAAAGGAAAAAAAAAAAAAAAAAAAAAATAAAAAAAAAAAAAATTAGAAAAAAAAAAAAATAATAAAAAAAAAATTAAAAAAAATTAAAAACAAAATTATAAATTAAAATTAAAATTTAAAAAATTAAAAAATTAAACATTTTTTTATTATTTTTATACATTTATAACATTAAAAAAATAATATTTCTCAATAAATCAACCCAGCCCCAGAAAGCCTCCAGAACCTCCAGAGGCCAACCAGAGGCTACCAGCGAGCCTCCAGGCAGGCCTCCAGAGGCCTTCCAGATGCCTCCAGTATTGGGGTGAGCCCCCCTTTTTTTCTCAAAGTTGCGGGGGGGCCGGTGGGGGAGCCTCCAGAGCACTCCCAATCCTCCCCAGCCCACCCCCCACCCTCCCTCAGTCTAGTGATCTATTGATTCAATGTCATATTTGTATAACAAAACGATTCATTGATTTTTTTTAATGCTGTCTAACACTAGTTTGATTTTCACTAAAATTTACGCTTTTCATATTTCAAATATAACAAATAAGAGATATTATAGTTTGTGTTTTAACATATTTCTCTCTAAAACCTTTGTAATATCTATAGTAAATTCAAACCACTCATCCCTCCCGCCTCCCTACCCCCAACCCTGGATATTTTTAACATTAAACATATAAAATTAACAAAAATTTAATTACATATTTTTTCAAATTATCATACAGATCATGAATATATGCTAACGTAACAAATTTCCACACAATAATGCTAACGTGTCATAATCAGAACTAAGAGTTATAATGTACAACGAGCCAACACCTCACACACCTCTACTCACAGTAATGTTTTAAATAATCATGGATATATTTTTATATATATCATATTGATATAACCCAAAATTTTAAATTACAATGTGTAGTTGTCATCCTGATTCAATGAATATATTACTAAATCTGTAATCAAAGTTTTCACATTCATATAAAGCAAACATTTTAGCATTCCAAGCTTAACTAGAAGAATGTAATGATGCATCGACAAACCTAACACGCAATAAAAGCAACGAACACTGCATAACAAGTTACAAAGTATAAAAAATCTTAGGAGCAACAGTAAAGTATACTAAGCAAGGCATTGAGCGCCCATAACGTATCCAACTCACACTATTTATCCTACCATATCCACGATATATTACAATAACAATAGATAAACAATTTAACTAAAATTTTATTCAAACCTACACTTCTAATCACCACCACTAGAAACAACGAGATATAATGCTAATGCAACAAAGTTCCATACCATTGAAGCAAAAAGGAGAGCATCATCTGATCTAAGAAAATATAACGAACAAGAAAACCCCTAAACATACTTTAACGTGAATAAAACTGCCTAACATAACAAGAATTTCCAATAGCATTTGCAGACAGTAAAGTAACTAACATGAGCGATCTGTAACGTTAACCTACTCACCCTTTTTCTAACATATCATGGGGTATTACATTAAACATTGTACATTTAACCAAAAATTGATCATTATTAACTCCCTTAATCTAATTATCCACACTGACCAACAATATTATGCTAAGCAACCAAAGCTTTCTCATACTACAATTAAAGCAAACTATTGCTCTAGATCATTGAATTCTGAACTAAGAAGATATCGAACAAAGCTCAAACCTTAACGATACCTTAAGCGTGAATAATACTGTGAACTTAGTTATAACAAAGTCCACACATACAGTAGTTAAAGTAACTTTAACATAGTACATACTAAAAAGTTAACTCTCTATTCATCCACTTTCTCCATAATCAATATCTCTAACATATCGTTGTAATTTACTATTAACGATTCAGTTAAACAATTTATACAAAAAAAGTTTCATAAACCTTAACCTAATTATCAGTTTACTGACCAGTCGAATATATATTGCTAAAGGCGACAAAGTTTTCAACATCCATAATAAAAAGCTTACATAGCCATCAGTGCTAAACGTAAGAGTATATTCGCCGAATTGATCAAAAGCCTAAACACATCTTAAAACATTGAATTAAAACTGTTAACGTAACAAAGTTTCACCATACTTAACAAACAGTAAAGTAACTAACATCAAGCGCAGAATCAAATTTATTTCTTACACTTTTCTCTACTTTTTCAAGGAATTTAATATTTTAATCATAGTAATATTTAAAAAAAATTTAATTATGACTTCTTGTCTAATTTCCATACAGACTAAATGAATAAATTCATAAAATACGTAACAAAGTTTTCTTATCAATAAAGCAAACATAGCGCATCCCCTGAACTATGAATATAATGTACACACACAAAAACGTAACATACCTTACGTTCGTATAAACTGTTAGCAATAAACATTAAAGATCCAAAAACTTAACATCAGGAAAGTAACTAACAATTAGCATACAGAACGATTATGCTAACAAAAGACTGATAAGGAAATATATCCGTTTAAAACAAATACAGTATATGCGATGGGTTTGTTTTATTATTGAGTTCTTCCGAATTTGACTTCTAAAAAAGTATTGGTGTATTTAAAAAATATCTTTTAAATATTCTTACGTTCATAATTCTTTAAAATTTTGTTTTTAAAAAAATTTATTTATTTTTTAATTTTTATTTCTTTAAATCTTTTATTTTTAAAGAACTTATTTATTTTTAAATAAATTATTCTTTAAAAGTTTTTGATATTTGCTTACGTTAAGGATTTTTTGCTTATTATCTTTATAACGTAAAAAATTTACATTTTATATATATATACCCAAAAGCTGTAAATCAGTGAATCCAGTAAATCCAAAACCCACACCTCTTATTCACCCTCCCCATATCCCCAACCAGGATCTATTGAGGTTTTGATCTATATTGATCTATTGAAGCTATGATCTATTGTAACTCGTCATATTTAGTGATAGTAAAATTCTCGATGACTTGATCGTTGGTTCTTTAAAAATTTGTCTTTTTTAATAAAGACTAAAGCAAGTATTAATTGCTGATATAAAAAAGTTTTTCACATCAATAAAGGTTACAAACCCTAACCCTGATGTAAGAATATAATGTATATCATCAAACCTAACATACCTTAAACACAAATAAACAAACATGGGCAACATTAAACATAAATACCATACTTAATCAAAACAGGAAAAAGTAAATTAGACATGCATACATAGACCGTACCCTTATTTTCACAACATTTTTCAGACATAGGAAAAAATATATCACTTTTAAATTTCGGCAACAGAGTTAATAAATTTCAACAAAAATTTATCATAACCTCCTACCATCAATTTCTTAATAACTGACCAACCGAATATATCTACTAACGTATAACATAAATTTTCACATTCAATAAAGCGTAACTAATATAATTTGAACTAAGAATATATGTACACCTTGCAAATCTAACACATTAAATAAAAGCTGTTAAACATGTATTAACATTAACAAGTTTCTATACTTAAATACAATCAAAGAAAGTAACTACATATGCATACAGAAAGTATCCCCTATTCACACTTTTTATTTCAAACTATATTCTCTAATACATGAATCTACACTATGTATTTTTACTAACAACATTCGAATGTTAATTTCAACAAGTAACCATAATTATCCTAATTATCCAAAACAGAGGTCCAATATAACTATATGCTGTAAATAGGTAACAAAGTTTTCAAATACAATTAAACGCTTAAACAATATCATATTCTGAAATAAGAATATAACGCACAATGACAGAACCTTACATACCTTATTGAGATCGAAAATTAAATGGGCTTAACATTAACAATTTAAGCTATCACATACTTAAACAACACAAAAGTATAACTAAACAATGCCATAGAGAACGAACATGTACGAAGCTGAAGTGGTTCCTGTTTCACTAGAGTTTATAACAGATACAAAGTCGAGAATAATTGTTCAAGAACTCCTCCCACTATTACGAACATTTTGCAATTAATAAATACCTAATGATATCTTGTTTAGGTTCTAGTTTTCGAAACATTTAAGTATGATACATTTGGATTATTTGTTTGCCACTTAGGGTTCGACAATAAAAAAATTTATTAAAAACATTTTACTGTTTTTGCTAAGGTTCTTTAGTTTTATATAAAACAACTACTATTAAAAACTTTATTTTTTAATTTTTTATTCTTTAAAACTTTTATTTTTGTTTATTTTAACTTTTAATTTTTAATTTATTTCGTTAAAACTTTTTGTTTACTATAAAAAAATTATTATCTTATTTATTTTTATAAATCGTTAAAAATTTGTTTAGTTGATTTACTCATTAAACCCAAAAGCTAAGTAAATCAGTTAAATTCAACCCAAGTCCATCCTACTCTCCTTCATCGTCTCTCCTACCCCTTACCCATATGATCTAATCTTATTTCATATAATCTTTCAGCTTCAAGTTAACATTTCGTGAATCTGATTTTGGAATAAACATAACATAAAACAAGTTTTCTTGTATCTGTTGTTAAAGTCCTTGAAAAATGACTATATCCGTATCAAAGTTTTCACATAATAAAAAACTACACATAAACATTCATCCGTCTAAGAATATATATAATGTACAACAACAAAACCTAACAAACCTTAAACATGAATAAACTGCTAACATATAACCAAGTTCCATACTTAACAACAGTATAAAGTAACTAACATTGCATATCATACAAAAACGTAAACCTATGCATACTTTGTCAAGCATATCTCTAATAAAATTAGACAATGTTAATTTCAGTATATTTTTAATTACTAGCACAGATAAACATTTAACTTGAACATTATTCATAACCTAATGTTTTTCATATACTGATCAACGAATATATGAGCTAATACGTAACAAAGGTTTTCTCACATTAATTAAATAAAGTCTTACATATGAGCATACATCTGAACTCAATGGAGAATATTAATCCTCAAGAGTACAAACCTATAACATCCCTTAAACTATATGAGAATAAACTGTTATACGTTTAACAAAGTTTCACAGTATAACAACAGTAAAGTAACTAACAGTAACATACAAAACCGTAACCTATTCACAACTTTCTCAAGAATTTTCACTTCGACTTAACAAGGAATATGAAATTAAGGCAATAAATTGAAAAAATATTTAATAACAAAAAAAATGTATAATAAATTTTTTAAATTATTACCATACTGTAATCAACGAATATTATAGGGCTAGCGTAATAAAGTTTTCACATCAATATAAATCACTAACACATAATCCAAACTAAGATAATAAACATATAATGTTACAAAACCGAGCACTAAGCTTATTCGCTTGAATAAAACTTTAACATTACAAAGTTTCCACATTTAACACCAGTAAGTACTACCTTACATTCCTAGTGTTAAACTAAACTACATTACTAGTTCATCTAAGAATATCATTTTCTATATAAAAGTTAAATATTTACAAATGCCTCCTCCCCCACCTCCAACGTACAAAAAAACAAACACACACCCAAACATCAACTACACCAACGTATAAATATAATATATTATATTGCTTACAAACGATTATATCTATATTTTTAGAGCTACACAATTTATTGCAATATATGAATTAAAAACAAAAAACCTTATTCATAATCTTAAACATACAACTATCATTATATATATATCGCCAACAAACACATTATCACAATTTTAACATGAAATTTTTGCTGCTATAATTAACATATTAATAATAATAATATGATTTATAATATGATATCAAGCGCTATTGTTAAATTGTAATAAGATATCCGATCAGCAATATCAAACGATGAAAAATATCATAAATCTCTAAGACAACACGTTCTCCCTCCATTCTTTCCCCTTCCCACCCACCCCTCTCTGAATGACTCTTTGATGATCGATATTGAATTCTATTGTCACATTATATCTTTAAGGTTATCCATCTTTGGTAATTTAATAAATCATTATATTCCACAAAAAAAAATAATTCTATTTTTAATTAATTATACATAAACTACAATGTAATATATGCTATCAGAAAACATAACAAGGTTTTCAAATTAATATAGCTAACATAGCTAATTACCAGAACCTAAGATATTAATTGTATATTACAACGAGACAAACCTAACAACATCGCTTTAACACGCCAATAAATCTAACTAAACTAATTAACAAAGTTTACTACATTAATACTTATAACTAACAGTAAAGTTAACCTAGCACAGCGACAAAGCGTAACCTAGCACACTTTACTTTTCATAGCATTAATTTCTAATATATACATATCAATGTTAATTATTACTATAATTAACATGTTAATTATTTAATACAAAGAATTTAAAACATAAACTCATTTATATCATAATTATGACACGTAGACAGCGAATTTAAAGCTATACGTAACATATTATTACATTAAACATGATAAAATGTAACAAAAAATATCTAATCATTAGATCATACCTATAAAATACATAATTCACCAACGAACATCAATTCTCTATCAACATAACAAAAATTATCATCCAAACATAAGAACAAAAATAACAAAGTTTTTAAGAATACATAAGCATAAAAAACAAATTCTTGGAATAAAATATCATAAAAATAGATGTTATATTATAGTTACTGATTTTAAAGCTGATGTAAAATCAAACAAAACCTGTATAAATTCAAACGCATCAGTCCACTATGTCTAACTCTCACCTTCACCTACCTACTACCTAACATCATTCCATACTGTTTTAGATATATATCGATTCATTGTTCACACTCAGTTCGCAGCATCATTGTGAATAAACATAACATATAAAAATAAGTTCTTTATACACTGACAACGAATATACGCTAACGTAACCAAGCATAATAACATTAAAAAGCTAACATATTCATAACCTTAAACTAAGAATAAAGAACTATCACCCAACATACCTTAAATATCCAGATATAGTATAAATAAACATTACAACATTAAAAAGTGTTCGTACTTAACAGCTAATGATTAAAAGTTATAACTTAAACTATTAGCTAATTAACATAATAACGATGTAATCCTTAGTATCACGCCTTTTTCAATATAGTATCTTATACATATATTGGATATTTTTACCTTACCATTAGAATATTTATGACAATAAACTATTTATACAATACTTACCTATTTATACATACATTACCTAGATAATATATTGATGTAAATAATAGGTAGCAAAGCTTTCACCAGCAATAAGGCTAAAAACATAATTCATAATCACTGAATGAAGAATAATAATGTTTCAAACGACACAAAAACTAAACATACCTTCTCGGTCAATGAATAATCTGCCAACATTCAAAAAGTTCCCAACTTATCAAAGGTATAAAATACAAGCTAACGAGGACATACATAAAAAACTTCAATGTAAATCCCCACTTTTCCAACACTATACAACAACAGTTAATGCAGTATTATCCAACAAAATGCCTTTTAGAAAGTACCAGTTCGATGGTATCAAATATATAACCAGCATCTATGAACTATAACTGACACTATGACATTCATCATAAGTGTCATCTCATACACGTAATAATTATATACAAGCTATATTTTATCATATGCCATTGAATTAAACATATGAACATTAAGCAAAAATTCACGAGCAAATATACTACTTAACTATTAATCCAGCTCAAAATACCTTTACACCTTAATGCTCAAGTTCTATACCACATATAGACAACAGTTAACACAAACAATATCTTCCGAAAAATCTTATATCATATTTCTCTAACAAACTCAGATATTTAATATATTTACACATTGTAGTTAGTAGTTAATAATTTAACCAATATATATAAAAATACAGAAAATTATAAACATTAAGTAATAACCTAACATATCTAACATTACAAGGGTGAAAACCTACAATAGATAACAATATCAGGATCTACGAATAAAGACAATTAACATTTGGAACCTATGAAATAAGTACTCAAACCTTATCCCTCATCATACAAGCAAAACTCAACCTAACTGGCTTTTCAAGCATAACATTGGTAGATATCAGTATTATCTAACATAAATCTTAACAAAGTGTCCAAACTTTCAAATATATTATATATAGATATTTAACCACTATGAGCATTCTATTTAGAATCACATGAATATGTATAACTTAAACATTTCATAATTCAATAAGATGTTACTACCATAATCATAATATAAAACATCATTTTTGAAACTGTAAATAATAACGTATAGACATCAGCAAAATTCACTGTTCAATAACATAATCATAAAATAACATTATCGGATCATACCAGATAAACGAAATAAACGCGTATAAACATATAATATTTCTACTGAACTAAAAAAAATATTAATATGTATCGTAGAAGGTCAATGCAGAGGTATACATTAGTGGACTAGTTGTAAATAATCTTATTAGTATGAATTAAGATACATAAGAATATATATATATATTATAACATTCCTCAAGCTTTACGATAAACAATCTGATAGGTTTGTGACATACAGCGCATCCATAGATGATATGCGAATATGGACTTATACTGTGTAATTGCTAACATATACTTGTTGAATCAACCTAATGTATGTGAAAGTAGTACAGTCCGTAGAGACATGGTGGTGAAATCACAGTAAGGGGATCACTCCCTAAGGTCCAAGATAAGAGTCCTGACAGCGTGATGAGTTTCACGTCTTCCGCGAAGGGGCTGAGGCCTTACCCCTTCCCTTGAGATGGCTGGGAATGAAGTAACGAACAATTATCTATTGGAATCAGAATTTTTGATGAGACGGAAATTTGGGGTTCATGAAAAGAATCCTTGATTTGGATTGTTGTATCTAACAAAAAAGCCGAGTATGGATGCATAAGAAATAAATCAATAGTTCAAAGTCCTAAAGATTACCTGTTATTGCCACAAAAAGATGTCTCTAGACTATCCATATAAAAAATGCGGGACGTTTGTAAATCATCATTATCTAGACGAATGGTCTGTCTGCTCACGCAATATGGCAGATTTAACAAATATATAGTATGTTGCAAGTACGAGTAGTGAAATCTAATGCGATTGTATAATGAAAAATACAAAAAAATAATTTACATTTGTGCGATTCATCGGGACTAAATCTTGTGGAAACGATTGAACTCTGTATCTAAAGATATCATATCTGCACATACTGCAATATCTTTCATCATATATATGGACTATTGGTATTACGCTTTAATCTATGATAATCCGTTTTGAGAAGAAAATACATAAGCAGTAATTCCAGCGTTTTGCGAGAAATGATGGTCAGAGATGTCACAAGATTAAACACGACATAAATCCATGTATTTCTTATCATATATGTCATGGACACATTTGTTGGAAATGCTTGCCAGCCATCGATATATATAGTGCAGGGATATAGTGAAAAACTTTATCAAAAAATGAAACTTATGAATTCATTAAAGACAAATACATTTAATGCATCACTATATCAGCCTTTATTTTCAACTGTGCTTGTGCCTACCAATTAAATACACTTGTATTCACTATAGAAATCCGTATTTAGACCCTGCATTGTCAGACGCAAATATATGTAGTTCATTAGTCGCTACGAGAAGACTTCTATATCCGCTGAAATTGCACTATCTTATACTATAGTTGCCACGTAAGAGTGGTTTTAGACATCCACATTCACACTTATTACATGCTTCTACATTATAGCCTAGTTTGCAAAATTGAAAATTATTACTTTCACGACGTGATGAGATATTCAGATCACATTCACCTGCTTTCATAAGCTGTTAGTGCGCTAACACTCCTAGAAGTAATACAGATTATGCCGATTTTATACACTATATGTTAATAAAATACAACAGAATCTTGCTGAAAAATCTTATGGTTGATCTTCATATAATAAACACCAAGCCTTAACAAGTAAGATTTTGATTTTGGAAGTTTCATTAAGTAATATGAATGAATTAAGAATAGTCTAGTTATAATTGACATAACATAGGAAAATTAGGCATAAAATACCATTCAAATAGAATAAAAACCATAATTTTTTCCCCCACTAGGTTTCTCTTCCCGGATGGTTTTAATATATCTAGAGATATATGAGAGGCACACCGCGAAAATCACCCCGGGCGTTGTTTCTTTTTAATACCCACACCCTTGGGCTTTCTTCCAAAAATATAAATGATTTGAGGATGTGTGTATAGATCAAACAGTATATGCGCGTGAGACTTATCTCATGTAAACTCGACGAAACTTTAATGTGAGGCCTGAAACCCTGAGAGCCTATGTGATCTTAGAGCACGTCGATTGTATGCACACGCATGCATACATGTGATTCACGCGTTTATCATTGAGGCTACCTGGGAGAATACACACTAAAAAATATATTATGCGAACCTCCACGAGTTAGTCAGAGTGATGATGTCCACCATATAGAAAACAGTCATAACTACAATTTTTCACAATAATTTTATAAAATGTTATATATATTAACTTATATACTAATAATGTACTCAAACCCTAATGTTACGACATAAGCACAATTGAATAGAACATTCTATAAGCACTTTGCACAAAATATTCAAGCATACTTATATCGGACAAGGTCGTACGATTATTGGTCATTAATTCTAGTTTGAATAAATCTTAATGTCTCTTGATGTTTATTTACGAAAAAGAAATTTAAGTTTATTGGATAAGGTAACTGGCAAGTGAGAAATTGAATTTGCAGGAGCTTCTGTAAGGGCCTGGAGATTCCAGTGTCATACAATTTAGTATATATGTGTCTCTAAACTTCAAAAGTATCAATAAAATTCGATTATGATTAAAATTAGTGAGACTAGATTATCATTAGTAATTATACTATTAGCTAATTTATCTAATATATTGTATTTCGTATTTTGAAATATAAATCATATAATATTTCCAATATAAGTTAATACCTATATTATTTTTAAGATAGGTTAAATGCAAATGCTTTAGAAAAGCTATAAGAACATTTATATCCTCATAGATCTAGACTAGAATGTTATTATTAAAACTATATAAAATTATACTTTTATTTTCAATCTATTTGGGTCCCTTCTAACTGATATAAAATATCTTACTTATACGCTCACTTGGATATAGGGATGGATAAGTAAGATATAACTTTATGATAGATCGGGGAATTGGTGTCTGTATCAGGTATTATATATAGCTGATATTTGGTTACGAAAAGAGGTGAGCGATCACATGAGTTATTATCAGAATGAGTGATACTGATTGGTTATATAAGTAAAACAAGTGTAAGTACTATATTAGGATAAAGTTATATAGTATATATATATATATATATATAGAGAATGAGTGTAGATCCATATAATCTTATTAACTAATATGATAAGCATAATGATATGAAAAATGATAGATATGAGTAAGATAATAAATTATGTGTTATTATATGAGTTATATGTTAGGATTTTAGCTAAACAGACTTGACGGAAGGTAATATGATATATTTAAAAGTGAATAAGCTCTATATATCGGCAGTGTTATATTATATGATATTATATGTGAGTGTATGGTGGTAAGCTTTGATATGAATTTGTAAAGATGTTCTCCACAGTGAGCTCAGAGTAGTGAGTTTTCCTATGAGCAATCAAAATATAACTGGGAGACAGAAGAAAAGTGTATTAGCGTCACCAGTGATATCACACAGGATGCCTGGAGTACGGGTAATAATGTTAGTAAGTATTTGGCATGTAAAAGAAAGATAAGACGTATATATGTACATAATATGAATGAAATATGTCGGTTTTATTAGGAAGTAGTATTAGGTATAATGTACCCAGCTCTAATTAGGGTGATTACGAGGGTATGAACCCTCAATGTAAGTTAGTAATGCACCATATAAAGAGTAGGTGAGTTTTGTCGCTATATGTCCATATGAGTGACTATCTAGGTTAAATTTTCTTGAGTACTTACTATTATAGGTTGAGTATAGTTACTCACTATAAAAAATTTTTTATTATATTAAAATTGGGGCTATAGTAATAAGTTTGGCTTTTATCATATTTCAAGTTGTGATGTCCTTAATATTATCTTCACTACTATTATTTTGAATCCGTAGTATATACTCTACGCACAACCTTAACCACATCTTAGGAGAGAAGGTTAAAGATGATGATGATGATGATGATATAATAGATATATAATATATAGATATATAAAATATATATATAGCTTATGAGTCCTTTATAATATATAAATTATTAAGATCATGTCCAAGTGGCTATATTACTTCATAATGCAGGAAATATGAGCAATCACCCAAATGCATATTTTAAATCCCTGCTGGGAACTCAATTCTTGAGATACCCCAAGGCAGAGTATATACGTGCAGAGTGTTGTGACCACCAGACCCAGACAGCTAAAAGAAAAGAACTTCGACAATACTTCATATGCAGGTAATATGAGCAATACCCAAATGATTTTAAATTAAGATTTGACGATGTTAACGCCTGCAGTCGGACCTTGGCCAAACTAAGTGAGTATAATGATAGTATATATATATAGATCGCGTGAGCAAATGTAATAATAATATATAAATACCTAAATAATCAGTAAGGGAGCCAATCACGAATATAGCAAGATGAATAAAGTATTAAGTGCTGAAATCGCATCATCGCCAATTATCTCTAAAACGATGAGTCGATCATTCAAAGAAACATTACAACCCCAATATGGCGTTTCCAAGACCACAGTAAGCATAACGTTAAATCTTCACAGATATCCTAATACATCCTGAGCAGTATTACACCAACGAGTGTCAAGCTTGTATCTTTCTAACACACCATACAAGACCACGATCAAGACTACATAAAAAGTACTGATTACTACACACCCAATTGCAAATTGGTCATCAGTCATCCCTCTTTAAAACCTGGATAAAGGAAGGTTAAAAATAAATGAAAAAAAACAAAATACAAAAAAAACAAATCTTAAGCTTGAAATTTATTATACAATCAATCTAAACTAAATTGTGACTATATTCGTACTCCTATGTTTATTAATCTGCTGATTGAAGCTGTTTTTTTGTGTGTATTTGAATGACCAACATGATTTTTTTCAAAATCCAGATTCTTGGTTACTGAAATTAGATTTGCGTCCATCTTACATAATCTTAGCTTTCTTCTTTGATCATATGAAAGGTTGTTAGAAAGTTCTTCATGAAATTTATGGAAGATCTCGCCTATTGTGTTTAGGAAAAATTATTTTTGAGCTAGTTTGACAGATTATCCCTTACTAAAACTATACACTGGAATTTGATCTTCCGCACCCCTCATTTTATTCACTAATATATCTACCACAAAACTCCCAAAATGAAATAAAATAAATATAGCTTATGAATCCTTTGCATTTTTGAGTTTATTTCTTAAGTAATTTACCATTTTCTTACAGCAATCAATTCATGGCCGCATCAGATCGATCTCGAAGTTATTATTAATTCCTTCCAATCTTCAATGAAAGTCTGCGCTTAGCAAATAGTTTGGAAGGAAGTAATTGATCTTTTCTTAATGTTAATGCTCTGCTAAATTTGTTGTTCTTAAATGTAAAACAACAAGAGTTGAGTTAATTCCTGAAATAGGCAAAATTTTAGAGGCAATAATTATTTTGGGAATCAAAACTTATCATATTTCCCATGTCTGCTCATATAACCCGGAATAGCCCTTGCTCATATTCCCCATACACCATATTTTAAATAAAATCACCCTTTACCATAACTAATGCAGGAAATTAATATGTTTTGTTGTCTAATGCAAAACACTAAAAACTAAGTTTTCAAATGTTTATAATGTCCTTTTCGTTTTATTACGAATCTGATACTTTTTTCACTAATTTCAAATTTTTTTAGTAACAGTAACGCTCAACGTTGTTGCTCGATGAGAGTTACTTTCAGACACATATATTATTGTGAGCGTCATATACAAACATCAAAGATTGGGATACCAACCTTAAGAAACGAAAATAAAAACACCATTTCAAAGATGGATTCGAAAATCCTTCAACCTGCTCATATTCCCTTGCTGCTCATATTTCTTCCACTTCTCTAATAATATATATATATATATATATATATACCGGTATAATATATATAATATATTGATATATATATTATATAGTATAATATATCATATATAATATAGTATATATATCATACTATAATAATATATATATAATATATTATACTATATATAATTTTCTCTTTAGAGGGGTGTCGTTCGCCCCTTTGGTAGCTTGATTCACAAAGTTCTCCTTGAAAAGTTGGTATCTAGGACTTTTCTTCTTATCAACTCTCCTCCTATCACTAACTCTTCTCCAAGGTCTCTCTACCGTCAAATTGTTGAGTTCTCTCTTTATTCCATCTTTACATGACACTGCTCTTCTGAATGCTCCAGTCGCATACCTCCTCCATGAGAAGGTCCTCTTGTGGACGATGCATAATTACAGGTCTCATCTCTTCTCTATCAAATATCTGACCCATAGGACTTAACCTCTATGCTCAATCTTACATGTACTCCACTATTAAAGTCTAGAACACATTCCCTTTATCTATTTTCTATTATTATTTTTATTATTATTATTATTATTATTATTATATTATTATTATTATATTATATTATTTATTACTATCTTATATATTATATATTATTTTTATCTATTATGATTATTTATTTATTATTATTAATTATTATTTAACGTTATATTTTTATATATTATATATATTATTATTACTATCATTATATTATTCATTATATATATTATTATCTACTATATTATATTATTATTAATTATTATTATGACATTGACAGGTTTATTAAAATTGATGGAACAGTACCGTTAGAAAGAACTCGCCAAATAATTCCCAAATATGAAAGAAAAAAAATAGGTTCAATTAGGAAAAAGAGACTCCTTCATAATTTCGATAAAAATACATTACGAATAAAACAATATTTCTCGAATACAAACTAATTTATAAGTAAAATAACATTTATTTTTTCTATCAATTGCATAAAAGTAGTAGAGGCAATTCGCTTGAAACGCCTAGCAGGTGGCAGCCGATAATATTAGACCGAAAAATTCAGAAACGTTGTTCCTATTCTATTCTAGAATAGTCTTTAAAAAAATCAATCTGAAGCGGTTGTACCTTTAGGAAATTGGAAAAAGCTGCAAAAGCCAGTATAAAAATTAGAAGCCGATAATAAGTTTATAACCCTTCATTATTACTTATTGCTTTATTCACAAAATAATCTTTGGCATAAGTTTTAAAAAACATTGACAAATCTTCAAAGAACATATCACCCAGCTTTTTTTAAACTAGCGAAAATATATTTATTATACTATCAAATCTTGAAAAAATTCATGTCATTATCTAATGATTGAAGAAAAGTATACTATGGCATCATATACACCACCATCTATGCTTTGTCTCCAGTCCTATGCATAGCTAGCAAAATCAGTTCTATTAATTCGGTAATCTTGATGCAAAAACGCTTCATCCGACTGCTTTTAAGCCACACTAAAAACTTCTATGAGCATACAGCCAATCCTTTATTAAAAAACTTAAAATGTTACTCCCACATTTTAAACACCTATTGAAGTATTCATTAAACAACACACAACAGATTACTACAATAATAAGGCAGTAACTCCCTAATAATCTAACCCTCTTCATCTATAACCAAATTCAAAATATTCTAAAGCATAAGAAATAGGGCTCACGTAAAATCCTCCTCTTCTAAGGTTAAAAAAGCTAGAAGATGAGTTGATATAGAAGATGTTCTAAAGGTATGTTGTAATTCAGAACGAAAAAATAAAAAAATTCTCCTAATCATTACAAGTAAACTCAAAAAAAAGCATACAAAAAAAATACTAATACTATTACTATCATGCCATTTCAAGTAAACTCAATATTGAGATTAGTGTAATAACTAATAATATACCTATATTATTATTATATTATATTATTATTATATATTATTATATTTAATTATTATTATATTATTATTATATATTATTATTCATTAATTATTATATTATGATATATTATTTATTATATTATTATATCTATGATTATATTTTTATATTATATTTTATTTTATTATAATTTATTATTTATTGATTTATTTATATCTATTATTATATTATTAATATATTACTTATAAATATTCATTACTTATTGCTATTATATTATCATTATATTATTATTATTAATATTATATATAATTATATTATATATTATATTATTATATCATATTATTATATATTACTATTATTATTAAATTATTATATTAGATATTATATTGGTGGGTAGTATTGCATTAATGTTATGCAATTATTATACAATCATCATTATTAGGATATGAACTATCGATATTACTTATTAATATTTTCTCTAGTAATTGTTATCATGATTATTTTTATTCCAGAAATTACAATATCATTGTATTATTATTCTGGATGACATCATAAAAGATAGCCGGTTCATCATAAATACGTCATTTATACTTAATCATTGGAATTTTTATCCATATATTAATCATATCTAATTATTATTATTATTTATATTATTATTATTTTATTATTATTATATGTATTATTATTACTATCTATTATTATCTACAAAATCCACTTTAGAATTATACAAAATCCACTTATAGAATATCCTACTAAATCCACTTAAATGTTATGTTGTTTTATACCGTATATTTTATTATATTCATACTTCTATTACTATTATAATTATAATGATTATATTAATTATTTATTATTATATGATTATTATTATATTTTATTATTATTATATAATATTATGAAATATTATATTTTCCATTATATATATCAGTATTATTATTGATATTATTATCATTTACTACTATTATTTTTTATATTATTGTACTTATGTATTTATATGTGAAATATACTATTTACTGTTTTTATTTTTTTTATACTTTATTATCAAAATCTATTTAATGCTTTTGTATATTATTATTCAACTCATTATATATTATATATATTTATTATTATTCTATATATATTATTATTATATTCTATATATTGTATTATTACTTACCATAATAAGGATAATACATCTATGATATTATTATGACATTCATTAAATAATTTTCGTATTATTCTTTAAAAATATATGAATATTAATTTTGTTCTGATATTATTATTATTACTATTATTATTATTATTATTATTATTATTACTATTCATTATTAATTATTATTGTTATTCTTCTTACAAAGGTCTATAATGTAATCTATAATTATATTATTCATTATATATTATTAGTCATTTTAATATTATATTATATATTATATTATTATTACTTATTAATTAGATTATTATTATCATTATATATATATTAGTAAGTATATTATTTATGTAATATTATATTATCTTATTATATATTATTATGTGGATTATTATCATTCTTATACTTATTTATAAATTATTTCGGTCTCAAGACACGACCCACTGTGTTTCCAATTAGTGAGACCCCTTCGATCATAGTTGGAAATTATTTTATTAATAATAACCTGCCTAATATGTAGTGTAAAATATGTGTAATATGTAAGCCAATGTAAAATTTTCCTTACCGCAATAAAAGTTTAAAATTTGAATGAATTTATTATTAATTCTATTATATTATTTATTGTATTATTATTATATTGATTATTATTATATTATATTATTATGTATTATTAATATATTAATATTATTATTATTCATTAGTTAATTATATATATATTATTATTATATATTATTATATTTTAATATTTATATTATTATATTATATATATTATTATTATTATTATTTATGATTTTAATTATATACTTATTATTATATTATATATTATTTTATTATTTAATATTTTATTTTTTATTATATATTATGATTTATTATATTATTATTCATTTATTCATTGATATATATTATATTATTATAATATATTATATCTATTATTTTTCTATTCATATTTATTTATATATTATACAATATATCTTTTCAAATTTTACAATTAATTTTATGCATTAGGGCTGCCAAGTTTAATTTGTCGACAGGAATACAAATATTTTTTAGATTTGATTTATTATCATTATTATTCATTATTATTATTATTATTTATCATATTATATTATTCATTAGTTATTATATTATTATATAGTATACTATTGTAATTATTATTTTATTATTAGTATATTATTTATTTTTTAGAATCGTATATATTTTTGTGTCTATGCATTACATATTCATTTTGTATTATTTTATTTACTTATTATTTATTATTATTAGTATATTATATATTATTATTTTATTACAAATCTCATATAAAATAAGTATTCAAAATTTCAAATTATCTTTATGATTAGTGCAAGTTATTTGTCGACGGACATAAAAATATGTTGAGTTTGATGATATATTATATTATCATATATTCTATTTATACATTATACTTATTATTATTGATGTATATTATTATTATTAAACTATTATCATTATTATTATATAATAATATTAATTCATTATTATTATTATTATTATCTCAGTATTATTATTATATTATTATTATATATATTATGATTAATATTGATATATTATATTATTATATTATTATTATTCATTATTATCATTATTATAGTTAGTTATTATATTATTATATAATATTATGATTAATATTATTCATCATTATTTATTATAGATTTTATTATGATTAATTATATTTATTAGTATTTATATTATTAATAAATATATTATTATCATAGTATTATATTATTATGTATTATTATATATTATTATTATTATTATTATTATATTACTATATATCATTATTAAAACTTCATCTCTTATTACAAACGAGAACCCGTAAAATTTCAGTAAACCAAATAACATTCCAAGTTGATGAACCATTTTTAATATCTCGCGTTACCAGAACTCTAGAGTCTTGCATCATTGTGATTATAAAATATAACTCCTATTCGTGGTAGTTAATTTTGGGAGAATTTTTTTCTTCTGCCTTATTCTTCTGTGGTATTGTTAACATTTAATAAAAGAATAATATAGTAGTATATATATATATAGATAGAGATATACTATAAATATAATAATATTAGAATAATATAACATATACATATATACTACTATATATATAATACTAATATATAATATATATATATATATACACATATATAGCGTATAATATATAATATATAATATTATATAAGAATTATATATATTAAGATATATATACTATATATATAATATATATATATGACTATAATATAATAATATACTACTAATACTTAGATAATATATATAATATATATATAATTATAATCTATATATAATAGTATAATATATATATTTAATATATATATAATATATATCATTAATTATAATAATATATATACTTAAATATATATATATACTATATAGCTATATATATATACGATAGTATTAACTATTAAATAATATATATATAAAGCTATATCACTATATTATACCTAGCATATATATATATACGTATATATATATTGACTATAATATCATGAAAATATATATAACTATATATAATAATATATATATATATAATATATTATTATAATGATATAAAAGATGAATATATATATAATTAAATAATAAGTATATATATATATGTAGAGATACTATATATACTATATATAATATACATTATACTATATTTATAATATATATATAAAGTATAGTATACTATATATATAATTATACTTATATATTATATATATAATTAATATAACTATCAATATATATATATATTAAAGAATACCCAACGCGAAGTATTTATGCTTATAATATCTGATGATTGATCCCTCCCTTATAATTAAAGTACTAAATATTCTTTACCCAAATTAATAAAAATCCAATTAAACTAATACCCAACTGACTATCATCCATCATCTATATATATATATTAGTATATAATATATGATATATAATAATATTCATATTAATATAATATATATATATATATAAGAGACATAAATAAATATAAAAATAATATACCTTAAATATCATTATATATATTATACTATAATATTAATATTATATATATATAGTATATATATATATATATATATATATAACATCATAGTTGATAGTTCTTCATGTAATATATAATACGATATAATGTATAAAATATATAAATATGATATATATAGATGTATAATAAATATGATATAGATATATTGATAATATATATTACTATTATACATATAAAACTATATATATATAAATATAGATAGGAAGATGGCTCCATATATGATATATGATAAACAAAAATAATATAGAGAATATAGAAGAAAATAGAAATATACTATGATATAGTAGACGATATAAATCTAGGCTACGAAAAAGAAAAGAGAGTAGAAGAAAAAAAGAGAGAGAGAAGAAATAGAGAGGGAGAAAGGAAGAAAGATGAGAACTTTAAAAGCCTGACAACAACAAAACAATAATAGATAAAGAGAATAGTAAAGAAGAGAGAGATAGTAAGAAAGAAATGAATGAACAAAAAGAAAAAGAAAAAAGATAGAATACTAAGCAACACGAAACTCATGAACCCTCTAATGCCACAGAGCTCACCTCTCATCACCGAGTCTGCCCCTAAGCAATCGAGCATAAACTTTGTACCCAAGAGTAATCCTGCGGTACGGTATCGGATATACGTCAGCCGAAGAAGCATGATTACACGCACCGCGAACCTTAGATACGCAGAAATCGAATTTCTCACTCTGTACTGCTCCAAATCTAGTGCTGACGTTGTATGGTTAGAAATCGAGACATCCCGAGTCAGAAGAAAAGCCTTAAGTATATAAAGTTAGGAATAACCAGAAGATATTTCTCATAGACCTTAAATGATATAATTCTCACATTTCATGAATTTATAATATCTCAAAGATGAATCAAATGTCTAGCTGAAGCACAATAAATAATAAAAAAAATGTTAATGCCACACGCAGTTTTTCCTTTATAATAATATACTTAAGACAGATTTTTAATGAAAACCTTAAATTTTTTTTTATCTCGAAAATTTAACGACGGTATTTTTATAGTACAGTAAAAATAAGAATATTTTATCTCTAAGATGATGAATATATAATATATACTAGAGAATATTATTAATTAAGAATATGATAAATATATTTCATAATACTAAGTTATAATAAGATATAAAATATAGAGTAGTCTATATTATAGTAACAATAATTAACCTTAGTATCTAGTAGCATAAAATCTACAGATTTGTAATGAATTTACTACTAAAAATATCTATATAAAATAAAGATATAAGATAAATACTAGAAATGTATATATATAAAGAGTATATTATATTAACCAACCACATAAAATCTTATATCTATGCATAATAGGTGACTATTTTATAAATATGTTTCACCATGATCAAAGCTAATGTTTGACAAATGATCACAAATTTTATAATATAAAATAAACCATTGAAAATGTTTTGATAAATTAAAGGAAGAAGTTATTGTTGTATTTATAGAACATAGGTTTTTGTTGCATGTTTTAATAATGTTTATGGAGTTATAGTAACAACACTGACTTAATCACCTGTCTCCAGTTTATATTAGGACTGATGTAAATGATTGTTTATAAGCTAAGCATATTTTTAAAGTGCATAATTATATAAACATACTGGATATTCAATCTTACCTCCTCCGTCCCATGAGATCATATCTCTCTC
>JABUQX010089375.1:15000-22140 GCA_015478945.1 Trachelipus rathkii | reverse complement strand
ACGGAAATGGGGCCACCCTTGAGATGAATCGGTAGGTGGTATTGATTAAAGAATAATTTAATAATCGGCAAAAAAAATTCAATTTTTTCTGAGGTCGAACCAAATATTTGTCCTATAGATTAAAAAAAAAATATCTTTATGCTAACCAAGAATCTTATTTACACACAAAACCGCTTTACTATTTTCTCCTATTTAATATCTCAGATCATTAAAATGGCAAGTGGAGTGGAGGTTTAGATCTTCCTCCCTTTATTTAACGTCAAATTCATATTTATAAAGCAAAGATAGGCATCGGAGAGCTTCGCTGTAGCCTCTATTTGTGCCTAAATGCTCATTGCTATTACTCATTTTTACCTTTAAAAGTTTCAAGCTTCTAGCTTAATGAAACTCACAATAAAATGTCTGATTTGTTGTAAGGAACGATATGATATCTTAAATGGAATTAACAAGTTCCTAAACTGAAACAATTTGAATATTATGTTGGCGGTTACATCTAAGGTTAGCAATTTGATTACAAAGCGATGTAAAAAAAATAAAAATACTCCTTAAAGTTTTTATCATACAAACGTAACTTCATTTCGAGCTTTGGTTCCTTTCATCTATTTTTCGGAACTTTCACATCTAGGTAAAACGTCCACTGCGTTGGGAGATAAGACTTAAAATACTAGAGACCACTATCTCTTACGTACTGCTTATGACCACATGGAAAAGAACTTACAGCATTTTCTATGTTGGGGTTTTCTCTCCCTCTTACTTCTTACTTCCTATTGGCTTGATGAGACTTATGATACTGGAGATCACCACCTCGTACGTACGGCTCAAAGCCCCAAAAAAAACTTTAAAATTTACCCAACATAGTTGTTTTATCGAAAATATATCTTTAAAAACGTATTTAAACAAAAATATGAACAAAAATTACATACTAGATTCTACTGAACTATTCACCAACCCAATACGATTATCCTTCCTGTCACCCTAGCCCTGATTCTGTTTCTCTCTCTCTCCGAAATCTTCAATCTTTAATCTCTTTCCATGGCTAAATCTTAAATCTTTTGAAACTTTTGATCAAAACGTGTGACTGAAGTTAAAAGAACTAATCGTTGGTTGAAAACTACAACAACTGCTAAAAAAAAACAAAGCAAAATACAGCAATATATTGATGAGAAGGTCATGTATCCTCCCCCTTTATATTCTAGTTCTCAACGGAGGAGCATCTTTTGACATCTTAATTCCTTCCGAGAAGAAAAGAAGTACTTTTTGGGGAAAAATGCTTGACAATTTCTCACAGATGATCAACTCATTAATTAAGACTGTGGTACACACTTTTCTCCCTTCCTATTCCACTAACTATAGGAGCGGGTCATGACTCCATTCCTATTTCAGAAGAATCTGTTGAAAGAAATGTGGCCGACATCTCTACTACTACAAAACAAAAAAAAATCAATCAGCTTATAGCCTACAAAAACAGATAAATAGGAACATAATGCCTAAAAGGTTGCAAAATATTTTCCTAATCTACTACAATATTGACTCAATAGGACATTGTTTTTTTGATCTTCTCTCGTCGTTTTGTATCTTTCTTTGGCCATTTTGCTTATATGGAGTGGTACTTATAACCCGCACTTACGTTCCCATTTTTTCTCCGGAGGGTATTCATCGCCCTTTTTCCGATCTCCATCGCTTCCACCGCCTTTCCTCTACCAAATGCGGATTTACGAAGTTGTCACAAAATCCAAATGGGATTCATATACTAGAGAGAAAACGTTTACAAAACCTATAGAACCTAATTAACGTGCAATAAATATCTTAATCCAGGCTATGAAAACAACTAAATATAAAGCAATTGGTATACCAAATCCATGAGATTTATTCTTTCGTAATTACCGTCATCAGGCGATGCTTCTTCATTCCGAGATCTTCCTTTGGCTATCAAACTCTTGGTCAACTGAGACTAGCGTAACGCCTACCGAATCTTCTACTCCAAACTCTCCTAGGGTCGGCGGAATCTTTCTTAAGCCGCCTGGTCAGTTAAAAACGCACAAAAAATGACTCGACACTCCTTGGTCAATTGAAACTAGCGAAAACGCCTACCTACCCCTTTACCTGAGCCTATTCATCAAAACTCTCGTAGGGATGGCGGAATCAAGATGATCTGAGTTTGATTTTGATGTCTGTTAGGGATTTTCAGGAAAAAACGCAGGGGAAAACATCATCCCAAAAACTGGTAACTTCCTTCAAAAGGACCTAACTTTCAAGCGCTGTTACTTACCACTACCTGGTCAACTGAAACTCGCGACACCTACCGAATCCCTATTTCGAGCCCACTTCTCTCATAAGGTTCGTTGGTAGAATCAGGATGACCCAAGTGTGAATTTTTATGTCTGCCCCAGACATCAAATTGTCCAAGTGTAGCTTCCTACAATCTTCCATTATTTCAGCCATTCAGAACTTCCACAACATTGGCCTAATTTTTGTAATATTATAGATAAGGAAAAATTCATGATGAGGCAAGCAGAGCTTAGTAATTAGTCAATAAAATAAAATAAAAACAATTTCAAAATTGTCTTTCATTCTTAATCCAGACTAGACGTGTGCTATTTACACAAAAATACATGTTATAATATCATAAAAAAGGCTCACTTATATCTTAAATTTTGCTCATACTGACAAGATATATATATAATATATATATATATCATATATATATAATTATATATATATATATTAATATATATATATATTATATAATATATATATATATATATATTATTATATATATATATATATATATATATATATATAATATATATATATATATATATATATATATTATACATACATATATATACTATCCATAAGTTGTTTTATAGGGTATTCGTCAGGCTCTAAACATGTTTCTCTTAGCGATCTCTTTTTTCATGACAATCTTCTCCTCTCTCCTACATGTTGAGACACTCTCGCAATCTCACGACTAAAACCTTTTTAGTACTTTCCCAAGAGGGGTGAGCAATCATGCTTCGATGAGAGTGAACTTACTACTGTCTCTCTGTCAGCCGGGTTTAATCTTTGGAGGGGTACTTGGACATTTTCTCTCTTCTCTGGCTCCTCCACGAAGGGGTACTTCTCGCCTCTTCTATCTCCGTCGGAAGGGTACTTCTGCCTTTCCCGCAATCTCCTATTGCTGCCTCATCTACCGACTCTCTTTTCCAAATTGAAGATTGATTGAAGCAACGGCTTCATTGCTTAGACTGAATCTTTAGTTTTACCCTATTTGTCTTTTAAAAGCGAAATGTAGCTAGTGTGCAGCCCCTTTTTTTTTTCTTTTTTAGATTTCTCTCCTTCTGGCCCTTTCAATGTTACCCAAACCTCCTTCTCTATAAGACTGGCTTTCGGAGTCCACATTCCTGTTACCATCTTTTGAGAAGAGCTAACAATACTAAAAAAAATACTTCCAAATTCATCAGTTAAAACAAAATAAGAAAACTACTTGGGTATATTCCTTTCCAAGCTTGTGGAAAGTCCTCAAGCAATCTCTAAAGACACAAACCCTACCGGTCTATTCCCCTTTCTCTTATAGGTTCTTCCTGATTAGGATTTTGAGGTCTTTTTGCTTTGTAGATGAATTCTCTTGGCTTTACCACAGAATGGAGAATTAAATTGGTTTATTCTATACAAAAAAATAAGATAAAAATAAAATGAAAATGCTTCTAACTCTTAGGATTTTAATCTGTTTACTATCATAAATTTTAAAGAAACTGTGCTGTTTGACGAAGTAAATGTCCATTTCCGCAAAAATGACATGCTACAGGATTGAATAAAATATATATATATAATATATATATATATATATATATAATTATATATTATATATATATATATATATATTATATATATAATATATATATATATATAATATATATATATATTATATATTATTTATATAATATATATATATATATATAATATATATATATATATATATATAGAAATCGATTAAATCTTATACGTATGTATAAAGAATATTAACAATAAATGTTATATAAAACAAACTTGAATTATCCATTTTAAATTTCCTAGTAGTGTATTGAATCTTAACTAATTTTCCTCTCTTCTCTCTCTCCCTTTGCACCTCATCTGATCGACGTTGATCTTCAGATTTTTTACAGAAATTTGTCTGAGAATCAAACTGTCTATTCCCTCTATTTCTAAAATAAATAACAAGAATTGTATTAGCAAAACAGTAAACATACTCAAATAAATGTGTTAAGCCTCGTGTACAGATTTTCCGACCTGCCATTAGTAGAGCATCCGGCGATGTGCCGATGGTTTTACCTACAAGCTTAACTTTAGACTGACTGTGTACCATGGTTTCTCAGGAGTGCTAGCTATCATGAATGCCTTCAGGGCCCCTTCTGGAGGTCTCTCGGAGTCGTAAGGGGACCACCTTAGTCGACTCTCTACCTCGGGGGTTAACTACAGAAACTCGAACTGTGTATGCTAGACTTTCATTATTTTATCGTTGGGAAAATTTGCTTATCTATTCAAACCCTTTTTCACTCTCTTCTGGACTCCCAAAGTTTTTAGATAAATCAAACAAACCAAGTTTAAAATTAGATCAAAACTGAAAGCATTCCTATATATTAAAGCGCTGTTAAGTGGATACAATTCTGTATCTAAGTATATTCACATGCATATACTTATACACATATATATATATATATATATATATATATATATATTATATATGTGTATATATATATAATATATATATATTATATATAATATATATATATATATATATATATATATATATATATATATATATATTATATAGGTGCTTGGTGTTTTAAAACTTTTTTTTTTTTTTTTTTTTTTTTTTTTTTTTTTTTTTTTTTTTTTTTTTTTTTTTTTTGAAAATGGTTTTTTTTTTTAAAATTTATAAACAAATATATAAGAAAACCTAGCCAGGATCTACTTCTCTTTAAAAGTTTAATTGAATTTTGCTGCTATTTTTTGGTGTGCATGAGGGTTAATTTTAAAATATTACTTTTAAAGGAATATGAAAAACTTTACAGTTTTAAAACTCAGTCACCATAGCTTAATCACTACTTCTACTACTTATGTATACATAAACATGCAAATACACCTATACATGCAGATAGGTATACCTGGATATACATAAACATATCTACAGATCACAGTATATATAATATATATACTATAATATATATCATAATTATAATATATAATATATTAATATATATATACCTTATATATATATATATATATATATATATTTATATAAATATATATATAATATATATAAATATATAATATATAGTATTATATATATATCATATAATATAAGATTTTGGACGGGAACGAATGCCGATAGATTTCATGCAGTTCCCAAACTTAAAATTTAAAGAAAACAATGATCGGGCTATCTACAATGTCAATCTTTCCGATTCAAGGTATTTTGGGGCCCATATAATATCATTATTATATAATAATATAATATATATATATATATATATATATAAAAATATATATATATATACTATATTATATATCATTATATTATATATATATATATTATATATATTATATATTATATGATATATATATATACCTATCTTAGCATTTTGCTCACCTCTTTCTCCTGCAAATCTAAATTTTTTCCTCCTCCGCTCTCTCTCCTTACTGCCCGATCTTTCCTATCGAAACTTCGTCTGGCGCAGGCGAGGGTTTTGGCTGGGGTTATTACCCTTTCTTAAGGTGCAGACGGCAGTGCCGGAAAGCTCCGTTTATACAAGTGGATTCTTCCCTTGTGAAGGGCCTGATCAGAACGCTGCTCCATCACTTTTCGTTTGAAGAACAATACTACAAAATTCATCTATAAATAAAAAGCGGCACCTTCACGATCGTATCGCCATAACAAATCATTTGGCGCTTGTATAAGTTCAAACTTATACCTTCACTACTAAGGATATTTGTACCAATCAAGACCTGCCATTTATCTGGAATTGTTTCATGAATTAAAAATTTTGTTCGTTGAAATCTGTCGGAAAGTTTGAAGTAAAGCTCTACCTGTCTATATTTCCGATAGCTTCTTGCATTTAAACCCTTCAAACGATATTGAGATGATCTACATAAGGCTATGGTGTTCTCCTTTGTTTGTAGGGCTTCAAACGTGGACCTAGAGACAAGCGAAATGCCCGCGGCACAATCTAGAATCGCTGTGACATCGAGTCCCCTCTGTTCTTTCTTAAAAGCAAGTGTTATTTACAACCATTTGCCTCCCCGTATGGCTACATTTATCAAACCTTCTGATTCCCAGATATTAACTCGTTCAGTCACTTGCTTGCCTATTATTGAGTCTCCTTTTTCACCTTCTTCGTTCGAAGATTCGAACTGAGACCTTGGAAAGTGGGTAAGATAATTTTACCTTTTCCCATTCATTCTCCCTTCCGTGGATAGAACTGAAACGGGTTCGAAATAGCTTGCCATCTCTACCTCCATTCTTGGTTTTATTGTTCTTTCTTTTTTTGCAGTTAACGCTTCTAGAAAATCAAATTTTGGCACCTGCTAAATCTCTTTTGCCCTTCTATTTGAACAACTTTCAACACCAATTCGGCACTTCTTTTTTCGTTGGTTAACATCTCTTCGGTAGCCTAATTTTACCGTTTGCGCTCTATTCGCTGCTAGCTTCTATTCTGTCTTTTTTATCGACTATGGTTTTAGCACAGAAATACAGTCCATATGTCTCTGATTCTTCTTCCTCTAAATTTGATCGTAGTGGAGTTTCTTCTTCCAACTCTATCACCTTCTGTAGCAGAACTCCTGTATCCATCGTCGGATCAAAACTACTTAAAATTGCTCTCCTCAACACGGAATGATCTCCTTGAGAATCGATATAATCCAAAATCTTCGTTATCAACATGTAGTTGACCTTCTTAATATCAAACAAACTTCCTAAGGGTTCTCTATCTGCTAATCTCTGATAGTTATCCATTAAGTGTTTAATTTTTTGGATAAATAAAAAGAAAGGAGTGTCTCTATCACCTGTATAGCTGACAAACTCCATCATCGCTTCTATAGAATATTCTGCACTGGAAGCTGTACTTTCCCTATATCTGA
>JABUQX010089375.1:7500-10000 GCA_015478945.1 Trachelipus rathkii | reverse complement strand
AATTCAAGGTATGCCGCCGGGAGGCGTCGTACGTTGAATTCTTGCGCCAAACAGGTTGGTTCTTTTTCCATCGACTCATACTAACGAAGTAGGAGATCGTTTACACGATATAATATATATATATTATATATATATATATATATAAATATTATATATATATACTCGATATATATATACATATATATATATAATATATATATAATATATATCATATATATATATTATATATATATATTAATATATATATATATATATATATATATATTTATATATAATACTATATATATATATTACTAATATATATTATATTTATATATATACTATATATAAGATATATAATAAATAAACATATATATATATATATATATATATATATATATATATATATATATATGGGAAGCTATTATTTTTTAAATTCAATGTCGATAAAATAGTTAATTAATTTATTAATTTATTTTATTCAACATATTTTTTTGATCTTAGGTAAAATGTTTAATATGTTATTAAAAAATTAAAAACATTATTTTTATTATTTTTATTATTTTTTTATTATTATTTTATTATTATTTTTATATTATTTTTATTATTATTATTTATTAATTTATTTTAAATTATATATTATTATAATATCTATTTATCTATTATTATTATATTATCTATTATTATTATTATTATTAATGATTATTATTATTATATATTATTATTATTATTATTATTTATTTTATTATTATGATTATTATATATTATTTATTATTATTATTTTTTGTGATTATTATTATTAAGGATTATTAGTATTATTTTTATTATTCATTATTATTATTATTATTATTATTATTATTATTATTATTATTATTATTATTATTATTATTATTATTATTATTATTATTATTATTATTATTATTTTTATTTTTTAATTATATTAATTTTGATATTATTTTTATAATATTTTTTATATTATTTTAATATTATTTTTTCATAGTTTTGAAATAATTATCTATTATTATTTCTTTGTTATGTGCTTGAGGTGTTTACAAATTATTATATTATTGTTATTCATATTATCAGGATTATATATTATTATATTATTATTAATTATTATTATTTATTTTTATTAATGTTATTATTATTTTATTATATTATTATTATACTAATATTTAAAATTTTATGTTTTTAGTAAAATTTAATTTTTATTTTAATTTTTATTTTATTATTAATTAATTTATTTTTTTATTATTAATTTTTATTTTTATTTTTATATTAATTTTAATTTTTTTTATTTTTATTATTTTTTTTATTATTATTATTATTATTATTATTATTATTATTATTATTATTATTATTATTATTATTATTATTATTATTATTATTATTATTATTATTATTATTATTATATTATTATTATTTTTATTTTTATTTTTATTTTTTTTTTTTATTTTTATTTTTATTTTTTGTATATTATTTATTATTATGTATATTATTATAAATAACTATTATTAATTATTTATGTTGGAATTAATCTTTCATTAATGATATTTATTATATTTGTAGTTTATTAATTTCATCTATTATCTATTATTCATCTATTATTATTATTATTATGAGTATTATATTATTATTATTATTAAAATTATTTTATAATCTTATGGAATGTAGCAAACGTACTTTGAAAATGATAAATATTTTAATGATATTTAAACAAAAATTCTGAAGAATCAATACATGTTTCTTCGTTAATTAAAAAGTATAAAAAGTAACTTTGTCATGAAAGGAATTTTATTAAAAAAAAATACCTACAGTATTTCTTTTATATTTGTCGACGATTTTATTTTTTAAGGGAAAGACTTTATCCTCGGACCCCTTACTTTTTGAAGTCAAAATCAAAATTTTCACATTTTTTTTTTTATTATCTAGATTATTAGAAAAATTCCTCCTGAACATCATGGTGTAATTATTTTTTTAAAATTCTAAATGGTTTTTTAGATACTGAAATTTATTTAGAGGTGTCGAACTAAAAAATTTCAATTCCAGTCAAAATTGTAATTCCAGGTTGGTTTAGGTTAAAAAAAAGTTTTATTTATAACTAGAGAAAATCTATTTTTTTTTTCATATTCTCAACCTCCCATCCATATTTCGGATTTTACCCAGTCAAATAAATGGAGTCGAAGCCGGAGCCGGAGCCGGAGCCGGAGCCGGAGCCGGAGCCGGAGCCAGAGCCGGAGTATGAAATTTTTCAAAAAATATTTTTTTAGGTGAAAAATTTATTGCCAGAAGACGTGCTGAACAGTTATCAAATAGTGCAGAAACATTAGTCGGATCCGGAGCAGAAGCCGAAGTCAGAACCGGATCCGGAGCCGGATCCGGAGCCGGATCCAGAGCCGGATACTGGGTATGAATTTTTTTCGGGAAATATTTTTTTGGTGAAAAATTTATTGTCCGAAGACGTGCCGAACAATTTTCAAATAGTGCAGAAATCTCAGTCGGATCCGGAGCCGAAGCCGAA
>JABUQX010089375.1:0-2500 GCA_015478945.1 Trachelipus rathkii | reverse complement strand
TTTGAAACTCCGATACTTATTTAAATAATCGACAGGAGGGTGGTTGAAACACCTGCTGGGGCTACATGGAGTTCTGTATTGGGCGTGCTCTTGTGATAAGACAGGAGCAGCACCAAACCAAGAAGTAAGAGCAAAACGCCGAAAATGGATTCACGGAACATCGCTTAGTTGTGTCAAATTTGCGAATATTAAAAGAATAAAAATTTTCACTCGCGGCCAGAAGACTCAGAACAACAAAATCGACAAACAAGCGATCCAGTTAGACAATTGGCAGTAGGCTCTGACAACTAGTCCGATCCACCTAGCACAGAAAAAGAAAGGCATCTTGGAAAACAGGTTTTGCTTAATCTCCGGCAACTTCGATATTCACTGTTGAAACTCAAATGAAAAGGTAACCATTATGGTTAGGGAGAGTTCCAGGTGACCCAGGAGTGACATAACGATAAGGAAAACCACTAATAAATTATATATTATATAATATATATAATGTATATATATATATATATATATTATAATATATAAACTTATTATATATATCATATTATATAAATATATATATATATATATATATATATATATTAATATATATATATAATATAAATATATATAATAAATAATAAATATATATATAATATATATATTAAAGCAAATAGAATAATAATATAATATATAATAATAAATATATATATATATATAAATAATATAAGAAGAAACTTATTATAATTAAATAATAATAAAAGATAGATACAATTTGATAAATATATTATATATACCATAACGATTAAATATTTAAACTAGATATTCTAAACCTAAAAAAGTACCTATAAAAATAGGCAAAATATATAATATATAATACTATATATAGATTATATTAAAGACATTAACAATAATTTTTTTGCCGTGCTGGAAAAAGAAATAGATTAGTTCTCACAAAAATGTTAATATAGCGCTTTTCTAGCACGGTTCATTACTTATTTCTTAACATATTAGATCACAAAAAAATTCTATTAAAAAAAAGAAATACGAATTAAACTTTTTATATTTCATTAAAATATTGCAATGGTAACAAGCGTCTTTATCTCTCTCATAAACAGATCTTTAAAATTCTTAAATATGTTATTGCGAGCTGGAGTAAAGCGTCGGCTCAAAAGTCAGAACTCCGTCGCGTGTTCACGTGATTAGATGTGGTTTGTGAACCTTCAAACACAATAAAGAGTACTATGGTCCTCAAGAGAAAATATGTCAAGCAAAAAAAATAACTTAGGAAAATAAAAAATATTGAGAGAAAATAGTGAAGAAAAATCAAAAAGATGCAGAAACAATCGTCACAAAAATAAAGGTATAATAACAATGATAACAGCATAAGATAATACACATGGAAAAGGACCGTATTTTCATTGAAAAAAAGCATTGGAATATCTTGAATAATAAAGATTTTATTGCCATTTTTGTGAAAGCCCCGAAAAAAGAAATTCTTCCCCTCTCCCCCCCAAAAAAAAACGAACCTTTTTTTTTAACTTTTTTCCTTCCAAAAAAAATTAAAGGAAAATATAAATTAGTAAATGTCATCAAAAAAACAAATTTTCTGGTTTATTGGTTTGAAGAAATGGATTTTGAGGATAAAGTCTCCCCTTAAGTATTTCACGAATAAAATATTATTATTAAGGCTTATCTTAATAAAATGGAAAATTTATAAAAAAATATGTAAATTTTTAGTTATTATTAATTTTTACATAATAATTATATTATTTATTTTCAATTATTATTAATTATTATATATTATTATTATATTATTTATTTTCAACTTAATGATTATTATTATTATTATTATTATTATTATTATTATTATTATTATTATTATTATTATTATTATTATTATTATTATTATTATTATTATTATTATTATTATTATTATTATTATTATTTTATAATCTTAAGGAATGTAACAAACGAGCTTTGAAAATGATAAATATTTCTATGATTTTATAAACAAAATTCTGAAGAATCTATTGATGTTTCTTCGTTAATTAAAAAAGTATAAAAAGTAACTTTTAGTCATGAAAGGAATTTTATTAAAAAAAAAATACCTACAGTATTTCTTTGATATTTGTCGACGATTTTATTTTTTAAGTATTTCACGAATAAAATATTA
This sequence comes from Trachelipus rathkii, assembly GCA_015478945.1. Taxonomy (NCBI): domain Eukaryota; kingdom Metazoa; phylum Arthropoda; class Malacostraca; order Isopoda; family Trachelipodidae; genus Trachelipus; species Trachelipus rathkii. The sequence continues at coordinate 348 of JABUQX010089375.1, read as the reverse complement.
TTTTAAAGCGTTCTAAAAAATAAAAATACTAAAAAATTTGTAAATTTTTAGTTATTTTTAATTTTTATATAATATTTGTATTATTTATTTTCAAATGGATGATAATAATAATAATAATAATAATAATAAAAATTAATTATTATTATTATTATTATTATTATCATAATAATATTATTATTAATTAATATAATTTAAAATATTAATTAATATTAAAATATATATATAATATTATATATATTATTATTATATATTATTATTATTATTAATAATATTATAACTTATTATTATTACTCTATTATATATATCATTAAATAAATTATTATATCATTATTATTGATTATAATAATA
>JABUQX010089374.1:17500-35000 GCA_015478945.1 Trachelipus rathkii | reverse complement strand
ACGTGTCAAGATATCAGTAAAGCCCCCTTTAGAAATGAAGTCTCAAGAACTTACTTAATTATAGTGGGAAGAATTAATGTTCGATTCGTATAACAGAAAGGTAATAATTGGAGTCTGTGAATTCTTCTGCATGATATTTAATTGAAAATTGAACTTAGAAAAAAAAATACTGTGATCAGGTACAAAAAATTTGTCACTAAATAGGAGAAAAACAGGAAAAATAGCATCATATTCTAAAAATAGAATAAGAGAAACAGGCGACCGTGGTGAGAATTTGATCATTTTTAATAGAAAATTTTTCTTCAAGAAAGTATTACTTCAAGTGAAGTTATCATCCGCCATTTGGGATTGGAAGCCATTTTATGGTCTTCAAGAATTCTCTTCTTTTCGTAAAGCCAAATTTGTCTCAACGCAGAAGTGAGTTCATGGAATCACAGGATACGGTATTATATGTTAAAATATACGATAGAGTAAGGTTAACATGTCATTCCATTTTTGTATGATTATAAGAGTAAACTAAAAATTACATTTGTAGTGAATTTGCTAAGAAAATTTTTCTTATATTTCTATTATAATAGGCATAATTGTTAATTATAATATTTCTCGTACTGCTGTTATTGCGTGCGCGCATCTATAATTTATTTTGACGTCACTGATATTCAAAATATAGCCTCTAAGCGGTTTCCATTTCTGTAAAATGTATTTCATAGGACTATTTTTATTTTCGATATAATATATTACTTGGATTATTTTTAAGAAAGTGTAAATATTCATATATAATGTATTATTTACGATATATATTATATATTAGTAATATATTATATAAATAAATAATATTAATATTATATATAAGTATAATAACTAAACTATAATATATATATTGATATAATATATATATAATAATAAATATATACATATATATTATATATATATATATATATATATATAATATATATACTATATATATATAATATATATATATATAATATATATATAAATATATTATATATGTATTGGAATTATTTTATTATTGTATTCATCTTTGTGTTTTAAAATTATGTTGCTGTCAACAATTCAGATGTATATTTCATTGTTTGAGGTTGCGAGTTCATGGGATTTCACAGCTGCGTAGTTTGTTTAATAGAAGTTGAATAACGGTAAAGAGATCTTATAACGGGGTTTTCTTGTGCAGTATTTCCAGTTATAACTGACTTTGCACCAAAGATTTTTTTTTTTTTGTTTCTTTTTATTTAGCCTATAAAAATCATGAACAATCATATGCTTATTTATTTATTTATTTAAATTTCTTCTGTAGACAGAAATACATTAAGGAGGCTTGAAAAAGTAACAAAATTTATTATTGTTATTATTATATTATTATTATTATTATTATTATTATAAAGACTATGACTATTTGAATTACTTATATAAAAAATATATATTATATTATATATTATATATATTATATATATATATTATATATATAATATATATTATATATATTATATATATATATTATATATATATATATTGCTAATTCTCTCTTTTAAAAGCACGGGTACAAATGTAAACCTGAAATTTACTCAAGAAATTAAATATTTATTGAGTGCAAAGCTGTCTGTTCGGTTGAAAATTACTGTAAATTGCCTTGTATGCTTCTACAGAGAAGTAAATCTGTTTCCTTTGCATCTACAGAAAAGAAAAAGAAGTAGGTTGGATTCCAACGCTGCGACCAAAACAAAAGTTGCAGTAAATCTTGTTTACTGTGATATTGTTCACTAATCAGAAAAAGTAGTTCGGATATTTCAAAGCCTATGAGCCTGCAAGAAAATCTTCTCCGTCACCGTCTATTGTGTGTATATGAGAGAGAGAGAGAGAGAGGAAATAATTCAAAAAAAAGAAAAGTGTTCGTGAAAAATTGCAGCGCTTGTATTTTTGTGGTGATTTAATATAATTTGTTCAGCTTGTCACCGTGAGCCGCGTGAAGGCAGTGAGAGGGATAATTTTTTTTTTGGGGGGGGATAATATTTATTATGCACGTAAAAAGGCAGTAGTCAGAAATGATACCTCGATGAACGATATATATACATATTTTACCCTTATTTATTGATTTATTCTACGTATATATATACATATAAATATTTATATATAATGTATATATATATATTCATTAATTAATATATATGTATATATTATCTATACGTAACTATAATAATATATAATTATATATAGAGTAGTATTGATACTATTATATCTATATATATATATAATAATAATATACTATATTAGTGGTTGTCTTCTTCTTTGATCCGTTTCATCGAAAGATATTCGTTTCTTGTGTAAGTCGTATATTATTTCTGTCATTTTTTTTGTCTCGTTGCTTGAAGTAGTTTTGCATTCTTGCTTCGTCAGTCGATTTGTCATGTCATTCTTTTAGTCCGATGTGTATATTTGTTCCTGGGTATAAGTTGTTTTATTTTAAATGCCTTCGCATTCGGAGAGAAGAAAACGTGTCTCCGCACTGAACCGATAATAAAAGAAATTGCTCCCTTAGAGGGGAGGGACGCAACTTGGAGAACTACGCAAGAATATTTGCGTTCTTCTGACGCTTTTAGTCATACAGAAAACAGTTCATAGGTCCTACATTAAAGATCATTGACCGCCAATACACACACAACGCCCCAACATGCCGAATCTTAATACGGTTCGGTTGGACAACGTTGGGGGAAGAGGATCCGCCGATCTTAAGATTTATGGTTGGCTTCTATGAGCCTATTTTGGAGGACGAAGGAATTAGTTCCGGATACGGAGAAAATTAAGGGCTTACACGAGATTCTCTATAGCAATGAGGAGGGGACGTGGCCCCACTTATACAGTCAACCGGAGCTTCTGAAATAAGACGAGTAGGCTCTCAATTTTAAGACCTGATTTTGCCCTTATGCTAATATGCCATTTAGAATCAAAGTTCTTGCTTGAGGCTTTCAAAGATCTTTATCGACGTGAAGGGAACGCACTAAACCACTCGCTACGGAAGATTATCTTACAGAATCGCATGAGGGCGCTATGCAAATCTTTCTTAGATTCGTCGTCTTTGACACGAGTAGAAAATTTTTCAGCAGAACAACGTAGTTGCTTTATATGTTCTTTATATATAATTGCGAAGCCGGTAAGTACCATGAGGGTAAATCAATGTGTTTCTGTAACACCAACACGTCCCAATCACTTTCAAAGTTATTTTGAAGTAAAGTGGATAATACAATAGTGGAAAGGTATGCATTCTTCGTCAGGGAAAAAATGTTCTATTCTTAATAAATGTATCATATATCCTTGATGATACAGCACAAAGCAACAGAAAAGGAACCAAGGGATCCCTTCTTTTCATTCAAGTTAATCATAAGAGTGAGAAATCAAGCTAATAATGCCTGCTTATTCGTCTTGTCAAAACACTCAGCTCTCCCGACTCAGATGACGAACAAGGACACTGAAATATTATGTCTTCTGCGTGGACCAATAACAGAATGCGTGCCACTTATTTCTGCCCTTCAATTACCCCATCTTTTGCCTCTTTTTTATCAAAACGACATTCGTTGCAGATCCATCCTGTTTTTCCATCTTCTGTAAATCCAAGATTTATTCGCCACTAGAGATATTGAATAGAGTTAGGTTCAATTACACTCTTCGAGCAAAGAGAAATACTTACTCAAAAAAGTACAAATATTTCCGTTTCTAATTCTTCGTATTCTTAGGGGTTCTAAACAGGTTTACACAAGGTATCAAGAGCGGCCGTAATATAACAATCGATAGCACACTAAATGCCACCGTCATGTTGTCAAGTTATGAATGATATTTTCCAAGAGTATCATACATAATTACAGAAAGGCAGGTATTTTTTCGGTAAGACCACTTCCCCACAAAACCTACGGGAAAGAATAGAAGATAAGTTAAGATTCAAGTCTCAGAATACCTCCAAAAGTGTCATTGAACGTTACAAATCGTGTTCACAGGTCAAAAAATATTCATTAGACCCTAACACTTTATAACTTTTTCAAACAAAAGGGAATATGGATATGTCAAATATTGGAGTTCCTGTTGAAGATGATTTTCTACGATATAATTAATTCGCATTTTTCCGCAATTTAGAAACGAAAGATGAACTGCTCTGTTGAAATACGCGCCTATGCGCAACAAATTTAGAATTGACAATTCCGCACATTCGCCCAAAGCGAATACTATCGCATGAAGAGGGTTATTTTTATGATGAAAATTTTTAAGTAGGGTTACGGATCTGGCACCTCAGGATGCCGTTATAAGCCCCATTGAGGTTGATTTTGTGTCAAATAAGATTAAAAATTCACTTTCCACGAACACATTTAGAGTGGAGGAAAATCCATTAATTGGTAAAAGTTATTTTCTTAAGGTTAGTTTAACTGTTGAATATGAGTTTATGCGGGAGATTACGTCGTACATCGACACTGGCTCATCCGTAAGCCTTATTAGGGAGGGGGTAGTAAACAGAATACGTGAAATTTATCCTTTAAAATTAAGTGAGACTAACATTGTGCTTAAGTCCATATCGGGGAATGTTATACCTAATTTAGGTAGAGTTAAGTTGCAGATGCTGCTCAATAATCGGTTATTTAATGTATTCTTTGTCGTTGTTAATCAACAATGTTGTTTTAATGGTTCTTTATTGTTAGGTTCTGATATTCTTTCAAGTCTTCCGATCTCGTTAGATCTTCATAATGAATGCATAACTATGAAAGACAAAAACAGTTATGTGGGAAATACCGGTACATGTTATGATCCACTAATTAGTGATGTCAAACCTAGTTTTGATTCTTTGTTGTATGAAAATTCTTCAACAGAAATCGGTAGTTCAGAAACCGAATCTGGCAATTTTAGTTTTCAAACTAATCATGTTAATTTCGAAAGTGAAACTTTCAATCACGAAGTCGTAATTTCTGACGACGAAATATACGAACTTTCTTTTCCAAACTCAGTAAAGTTTGAGCCTTACTCTAGTTATCTTTTGTCGGTGGATGTTAAATCAAAAGCAGGGACTATGCCTCCCGATAATGCTTATATTGTTTCTGAGAGAAACTCAGTATCAAATATTTTGTTTGCTAACGTACTTAGCACAGTGCACGATGGCACTATCGTAATAAAATGTATCAATTACAGTCCGTCTTCAATTATTTTAGATAAAAATGTGGTTATTTCTAGTGCAAGTTCTCTTTCATTTCGCAGTTATGAATCAAATATGAATAAAGTAGAATGCTCCGAAGGTCTTTCTGACGAGAAACTTCGTGAAGTTTACAGGGAGATTTTATTATCTAAATCAAAGAAAGATTCCGATTTGGTGGTGTTACAAGACCCTACGCAGATGGAACAAATTTTGGATTTCCTTATAGCAAATAAAGAAGCGATAGCTCTTAATAATGATAGAGTAGAAGTTTGTCCTTTAAGTGAGTTTAAACTGGAGCTTCACACCTGATGCAATCCGAAGTACATATATACGGCAAAAATTTATAATATGGCTCATCGTTAATCAGCAAGATATTGATAGCTGGATAGAGACTGGCTTGTTGAAGGGATACATAGAAACTTCCGACTCTCCTCATAATTCTCCTCTTCTTATAATACCGAAAAAAGATAATCCTCGCCCGAGGGTGGTATTAGATTATAGAAAATTAAATAAATATGTGGTACCGGTGCAATTTCCTGTGCCCAACATAGAGTCTACTTTGTCCAAGTTAGGTAATTCTTCAGTGTTCTCCTCTTTGGATCTTATCATTGGGTACTACGGGGTGGGAGTGGCTCCTGAAAGCCGCCCGTATTTAGCTTTCTCGTCTCAACGAGGTCATTTTCAACCGGTTCGTTTGCCAATGGGAGTACGAACCGCCGCAAATATTTTCTGCCGTGTCATGGAGTTGGCGTTGTCCCATCTCCTGGGAATTCACGCATTGGTATATCTTGACGATATAATCGTATTTTCTTCAGATATTAAGTCTCATTATGACAGTTTGGGGTTAGTTTTTCAAGCGTTAAAAAGGGCTAAATTGAAGGTGAAACTCGAGAAGGCCAATTTTTTTAAAAGGTCACTTGTTTATCTGGGATTTCAGATAAGTTCTAATGGGTTGTCTGCAGATCCAACTAAACTTAATGCTTTAAAGTCTTTTTCTGTGCCGACCGACGTCACGTCCGCACGTTCTTTCATTGGTTTCGTATCTTTTTATCGTTCCATGGTGCCCGATTTTAGTGCTCTAGCACAGCCAATAACGTCTTTGTTCCGTAAGAATGTACCGTTTTCTTGGGGACAAGAACAACAACGAGCGTTTGAAACGCTGAAACAAAAGTTAATCATTGATCCGATATTAAAGTTTCCAGATTTTACGAAGGATTTTATTCTATCCACAGATGCTAGCAGCATAGGTTTAGGAGCAGTATTGGCTCAAAAAGATAACAATGGGAATATTCGTCCAATTTCTTTCGCTTCTCGCACTCTGAGCAAGTCAGAGAAGAATTACAGTACGATCGATCTCGAAGCCCTTGCTATAACTTGGGCATTGACGAGATTTAGGAACACAATATTTGGTTATAAGATCAGAATTTATACTGATCATCAGCCTTTGGTATCTATTTTTAAGAACAAGGATCTGTCCCACAAGTTGGCACGTTGGGCACTAAAGGTTAATTCTTTTGACCCAGAAATATTGTACATAAAAGGGAAAAATAATATTTGCCCAGATTACTTGTCGAGACACCCGCCTGGTTCTGTTTCAGTTTCTTATATTTCACGTGTTGAAGTTTTATTTCCAAATAATCAATTATATAACCTGACTTCCGATGTTATAAAAGCAGAACAAGAGAAGTGTCCCAGGTTAATTCCTATATTAAATTTTGTTAAAGAGAATGGTGGTGTTCATAGTTTTCCACATGCGTATATAAAAGGAATATTATATTACGTAACTAATGAACAGCAGTATCTCATCGAGATACCGGATTCACTAATATATACCGTCCTAAATATCGGCCATTGCAGCTTGGGATCTGGACACATGAGCCATATACGAACTGAGAAGAAAATTAAGGAAAGATATATATTTCCAGATATGACTAAAAGGGTTTATCAGTTCTGTAAAGATTGTTCTTCATGTCTGAAGGTGAAGGGGAATATCCCACACAGGGCCCCTATCTTCAAATATCCACTTGCATATGCACCGTTCAGTCGCGTTCATACCGACATTATCGGCCCGTTGCCTACTTGTAAAGTTTCTGGTGCGAAATATATTTTGTTGTTCAAGGATTCGTTGACTAGATATGTCAAAATTTGTGCTATACCTTCTAGGAGTGGTGTACACATCGCCAACGCGTTATAGTGAGACATAGTTGTCCAAATATTTTGCTCTCCGATTGGGGTGGAGAGTATATTTCTGATTTCTTTAAGCAACTTTGTAAGTTGTGGAAAATACGCAAGGTAGAAATCAGCGTTAGAAGTCCAATAGCAAATTCATTATGTGAACGCACAAATCTCCAGATTGAGAACTATCTCAGACACTACATTAACGAGAAGGGGGACGATTGGTCGACTTACTTACCATTTGTTCAATTATGCTTGAATAGTACTTTCAACGAAATGATCAGAGAGAGTGCAACTACTACATAACTCCATGGTACAACAAGCGTTTGGCCCCTACGATTTTGGATATTTACGTATCTTCTTTTATGAATCTAGAAAGAAGTATTTCGTCGCTACACCACGACAGCTAATAGACTTAACGGTAAGACTAATTTGATAAGGGAAATAGCTAAAGAGAATTTGGAGTTGGAAACTCAGAAGTTTGTGTCTAGGCAACACGGAAAAGCTTTAGAAAGGGAAATCAAGGTTGGCAGTCGTGTTTATATTTTGGCTGTAAAACCACCTAAAATACCTTTTAAACTCTTTAAGCGTTGGCAGGGTCCTTACAGGGTTGTGGGGTCCTAGTAAATCGCTTTATTCTTCAATGTCTGGCTACCGGAAGAGAGATCGCTGTCCACAGCGACAATTTTAAGGTTGTTGCTGAACCTGTTATGACTGAACCTACGTCTAAAAAGCTAAGTAAATCTTCTGGTAATAATAATTGTAAAGCAAGTACGTTTCAATTTTCAAAATGAAAATATGAAAATTCATCAACAGAGGAAGTTGATGAAGAAGAAAATTTTGGTTTTTCCACAATAAATTTGCAAGGATTTTACGAAGCAATCAACCGTTCCGGTTGATAAATCAAGTACTCTCAGTCTTTCATTTAAGATCCTGTAAAAAAGTACAGAATAGTCCCCAGTTTTAATGCCTAATCAGAATGTTTCTGAAATGTTAATGATCCTAATTTTTGATTCGGAAAGATTCTTTTTCCAGTCCTTCTTTTTCTGGTTTCGGTGATAGAAATGATAGTGCTAATGCAACATAGTTTTGATGCCGTTTCTAGGACAGAGTCTGAAATATTCTGGACGCAAGTTAACTACCTATGAAGTCGTACGGGTGTCTAAGGACAGTTAGCAGACATCTACTACGTTTTTCTAGTAAGAGTTCCAACCCTCTCACAGCCTCGCTATGCATGATCAACCTAGATCATATTCTTTCCAATTAATAACGAAGCTTCTTTTTCTAATTCTGTTTTGCTAAGTTACTATGGGTATTTACAGACTTGCATTTTCTTTTGAGTTGATGTCTGACGATATCTTAGTAATGTGATTTGAGGTATTTAATTATTATTTATTTATTTAATTAGTTATCATTTTTTTTTTTTACACTTAATGTCGAAATAATTAAATGCCCAAGAACTTTGGTAGCAGGCGGTTATGGCAAGAGAAGTCGCTTCATTCAATGTTTGGATAAGAGAAAGTGTTTCTTTTATATAATGTTTATATGTGTAAATAATGTATAATAATTTTCAAATGGTTTACGAGGTAATGTTTTTAATAATACAATGTAATTAGTTCATTACTTTTAGAAGAAAATTTATTGTATAAATTTTCTTATTCAGGGGAGAAACTATTCTTTCCTGTAGACATTTTGAGTATGGTCAAGAAATATATTTAAAACAATAAGATAGACATTTAACACTTAATTCTAAATAAGGAACGAATGTTCTTAAGTGTAATTATAAAGTTCCGAAATTGAAATGTGAGGAACTACGCAGCGAGTTGAAAGACAAACGAGAGTGGAGCTTTAACATTTGAGTGAGTAGGCTGTGTCTAAATACTGTGATATTAATATTTTAAAAAGTGAGAGTTTGTTTCCAAACGTTGAAATAACTTTGTGATTTTCTTTATAAAGTAACAGTGCATGTAATAAATATATTTTCTAAAGAATATTGTGAAGAATATTCAGTTCTACGATAAATCTGTTTTTCATATATGAGGCAAGATTTTGTCACAAAGCTCCACAAGCCATTTTGTTGAGATTCCACAGTGTAGATAATTTCGCTTAAGACAGTACTTTATGATTCTACGTTCCACAAAAGAAGAGTGGGATATTATTTATACTATGTTGCTGACCTAAATATTGGATTTTTATTATATCTTCGTTGGATTGTTCGCAAGGGAACAAATTATTACATATTGTCAGGTAACATTTATTATATAAGAAAAACTACTCTCACGAAGAACTATTTATATTATATAATATATTTATATGATTTTGAAAGCTCCGACTCACTCGCTCCATTGATTTATTTATGATCTGAATTTCAATGTATAATTCAGGTGAATACTTAAGCTTAAGAATTTAAGAAGATTATCATTTTTTATTTATGAATAGAATGTAACATATTTTCTTATGTATCTTACAAAGATTATTTTTTTAGAAAGGAAACTATTTTTATGAAATTTACTGACCAGTAAAGTCTACAATATATTTTTTTTAGAATAAGATATAAATAAGATATATATAAGATTTATATTTTTGATAAAGGAAAAATTCTAATACAAAGAATATTTATTTATTTACTGACACATAGTAAAGATTTGAAAATTATGAACTGGCTTGTTTTACTCTCCAAGTGTATTTCTTCTCTCATCTAATATTGAAGTAATCTGTATGTTTCTCACTAACGAATCTGAAAAATAAAAGGAAAAGACCAAATATATTGCTGTAATCTTTTTTAAGGCGAAATTCGATGCCCATCCTTAAGGTTATCACACGTGTCAAGAATCAAGGTAAAGCCCCTTTAGAAGAAGTCTCAAGCTTACTAAATATAGGGGATATATATATATATATATATATATATATATATATATATATAATATATATATATAAAATTATAAAAAAATATTATAAAACATATATAATATATATATTATATATATATATATATATCAGGGTTCACACTGAAATTTTGAATTTGATTTCCCTGACCAAATCTGCAAAATTTCCCTGACCAGCGTGTTTCGTTATTTTTGGTGTATAAAATATCTATTAATTATTATTGCAGCCCCAATTTACTCAGTTCATACATTAAATTATTGAAAATTTTACTTTAGAAATTGTTCATCATCATGGATTAATTTAAAAAAATATTTTTTTTTTAGTAATTCAGCCTAATTAACCTTACCCCAGCCTCCTTTTTTATTTTTTCCACAAGAAAACAGTTTTATTTATACCAAAAAGAAAATAAATTAAAGGCTTACTTAATAGCCTAGGTGAATAGCGTCCACTGTATAATCACAAAAGTTCTAAATGGGGAGATTTTGGTTAACTTTTTCTTCTCAAGCATTTGAATTTTTTGATTTAATAAGCGTCTTTCCTTCTGTTTTAAGCCTTCAGTTTTAACATCTTTTTCTGCTCTTCAAGTTTATTGATCTGTATGGATAATATTCTTTTTTTAACCTTTTTTATTCTCTTTTTTTCTTTCGTGACTATTTGAGATTTCTTCATTAACTCCTATGGCAGCTTCTTACATTTGTCAACATATTTTTGAGTGATAGGAACCTTAATGAAATACTTTCCATGAAGATCTTATGCATTGGGGCACTGTTTCTTTGAGAAATCAGCACTAATGTTTCTTTGCAGATTCTCACTAAATTGATTAATTTGTAGAAAACCCTCCTTCCACTGTCCCATTTAAATGCGAAAATATCAGTCCTAATTAATAATTTGCCACAATTCCGCAAAACATTGAATTCTCAGGTGCTATAGAAGAAAAAAACTCATCAAATCTCTTAGAAGGACAATCACCATTCGTCCAAAAATATATTTTGGAATTTTAAATTCAAGGGTAGAATGAGCTTCACTGCAAAGTAGAGTATTGTGCTTTTTCTTTCTCAGCAACAGAATCTGTGATTCGGTTATTGGTGTACAATGCCTCTAGCAATAAATCAAATCTTTGTTTCCCTTGTTCTAGCTGATGAAAAATTATACTAGGATCCAATGATGAGAGCCATTGGACAGGCTTGTACTTCAGAGGACATCTTTCTAAATATCTTTTCTGTCATTTTGATTTGCCCAGAGTCCCTGGCATTCAAGTTTGTCATGTAAATCTAATGCAAAAAGCTTAGTTGTTGGTTGTAGCAGGCATTTTACTGGACTTAAGAAATCTTTCCATAATATTAAGTAAGAGACATTGTAAATCTGTGAACAGAAATGAACCAAGGTTCAGTTTGACGTCCAACCACTGGTCGTTAAAGTTAAGCTTTTTTTTGCTTGAAGTCATTTTATAAATAAATAATAAATACTTTCAACTGCACAAAAATAAAAAATCACTTCGTCAAACCTCAAAAAAAAAAAAACCACAAAAAGTATAATCCCTAAAAAAGAAAAAGATATAAACAGGTTAAGTCATAAGTCATACAGTCTAACAACACATCATATACCAATCACCTTTAATCGGAAGGATGAACTTGGAAACAACCACCCCCCCTCTACAACAGAATAGGAAGAATATTAGGTAATAGTGAACTAAAAATAGAAAGAAAAAGGATAGAGTAGATTTATGAAATGTCATTCCTCGCCCATGCCTTTTCATTCACTTATCAAATACATTCTCTCATTCCACAATTATACAGTAAGGAAAAAAAAATATATCAAAAATATTGTAACTTGGTCCATGGATCATTCTTCATAAGTTTGGAAAATTTTAAAATTTCCTGAAACTTTTTAGGAATTTCCCCTGATTTTCAAAGCATATTTTAAAACGTTTTCCCCTGACTTTCCTGACCATTTTTCTTCCTGACTTTTCCCAGAAAGTGTGAACCTTCTGTATCTATATATTATATATATATATATATATATATATATATATATATTATATATTATATATATTGATATATATATATATATATATATTTTATATATATTATATAGTATATATATAATATGATATTAGTGATGCACCGATACATGGTATCGGTATCGGTGGTATCGGTCGATTTTTGAGGTATCGGTATCGGGAATTTTGATAGTAGTAGTATCGGTATCGGTAAAATTTTGCCGATACCTTTAACCGATACCACACATTTTGCGTCTTTAAATTGATTTTGATATATATATATATATATATATAATATATATATATATATATATATATATATATTATATATATATATATATAATTATATATATATATATAATAATATATATATATATTATTATATATATATATATATATATATATATATATTATCACATACCATGTCTAGCATTGCTGCAGGGTGGTGTTGGTAGTTGAAAGTTTTTAAGCTTTTCAACACCATTCACGAAAAAAGCAATATGGTTGATAGAAAGGGGTTTTCAGCCCCTTGCTATCAGATGAAGAGAATTTACAAATTTTCTTCAACGACTCGACGACTTCGAGAAATGCATCTTTACCCCTTCTAGAAATTAAAGTTTCAAATTTCTTCTTTTTCTAATTTTGCTTTTAATATATATATATATATATATTTATATATATATATTATATATATATATATAATATATATAATATATATATATATATATATATATATATATATATCCGCAATTTGTCTGATAATTTCCGTATCTATCTGACCTACTGTATGCTAATATAGGCGTTTTCGTTTTTGCATTTGTGCTTATGAAAGGTAAGAAATGCTTGAGTTTGCGTTCATTTTTGTTAAACTTTGCGCAAAATCGTAAGAAATGCTTACCACACAAGGAATTTCCTTAATTCTATAAAGTTGCTATTTCCTGTATTGTTGAATTTAGCACGTTCTTACGAAAATGTGTAAGCAAAAAAAATGACGGCGTGGTAGGGCCTACCAAGCAGTCATTGTTTTGAATTGATGAATATTTCATTCAATAAAATCAGCTTTAAATCTAATTTCTTCCAAATCGATAAACTTCATAAAAAATAGTTGATAAATTTTTTGTAATATAAACAATGTTATTTTTTTATTTCTGTTTATCCGAAATCGACGGGCTCCATCACAGCAGCTGATTCCAGTTGTTTGCAAAACAAAAGTAAACCTCATAAGAAATCGTGTTCGTTTTTGCACGAAATTCAGGCAATTAGTTCAGGCAATCAGGAGTGCCTATGGATGTTAGGTGTAGGTTTAAGTGTTTTTATATATAAAAGATTCCAAATTTTGAAGTTCTTCATCTGTAGAAGCATTTTGACGAATGTAGAATTTTTGAAGAGATATAGGGTGCCTATTGAGGTCATAGTGATCTCTGACAGCTAAATTCTCTGGTTGAGAGATGGGGAGATTAGTTCGAAAGGAAATGCCAATGTGTTTGAAGGCTCGCTAGTTATAGGAAAGTTTGACCTATACATAGTCAATGTTACAGTCGACAAATTTATATTTGTAAACAATATGTGACCTCAAGGTCATGGGGATGCTTTCTTTAATCTTAAAGAAACTGCCAATTAAGTTGTTGTTAATAAAAGATATAAGAAACTTGCAGTGTGGAAAGTTTTTGTTTAAGATGTTTCTAATCTGAAAGCGAAGATCATTGGAGAGGGGTCCAATGTAGGGAAGCAGAGCATAAACAAAGTTTAGGAACATCAAATGTAGTAGTTTTAGGGCGATAAGTGTTATCGAGAAACGAGTAAACAAGTTTATCAAAAAGGCTAAAGCTAGAAAATTTACGGAGAAAGGTGATTTCTTCATGGAAAAACTTCCAATCAGACCAAATAACAAAGCCTTGTGTATGATTAAAGGAGATAGAAATTAAGAAGTTAGTCCCAAGTAAAGTACTAGTGGGCTGGCGATAAATAGAAGTAGCAGGCCAACTAATACTTTACTTGGGACTAATTTCGTTAGTTCTATCTCCTTTAATCATAATTGTAAAAATACGAAGCGTTTACAATAAGAATGAATTTTAGTATTTCCTTTGCTTTTAATTTAGACCGTTTTCGTTTTTGTCATTTGTGCTTACGCTCGATAAGAAATGCTCCCCCAGTTTTAGCACGAATTTTCTGTTTAAACGACCGCGATTTCGTGCTAGGCTTACTTTTGTTTTTAAACAATTGGAATCAGCTGTTGTGATGGAGCACGTGGTTTTGGAATAAGCAGAAATAAAAAAATAACAAATGGTTTATATTACAAATAATTGATCAACTATTTGTGATGGAGTTTATCCATTTGGAAGAAATTAGATTTAATCATACGTATTGAATGAATATTCATCAATTCAGACGGGGCCTACCACGCCCATCTTGTTTTTTAACATTTTTCGTAAGAACGGGCTTAAATTCGGCAAGCACGGGATGCAACCTTACAGAATTAAGGGAAACTCTTGCGTCTGGTAAGCCATTTCTTAAGGTTTTGCGCTAAGGTTTGACAAAAACGAACGCAACTCGAGCATTTCTTACGTTCTGTAAGCCCAAATGCAAAAACAGAAACGGCTTTATATATATATATATATATATATAATATTTTATATATAATATTATATATATTATATATATATATAATATATAATTTTTAAGACTATTTTTTTTTAATAACGTGATGAATCTTAATGCACGAGCAACACGTTCCTCGCGAGCTACGGCCTGGGCACCGCCGCAGTGTAGAGAATAGTATGGTTTCGTTAACCAGTGCGCGATATATATATATATATATATTATATATATATATATATATATAGTATATATATATATATATATATATATATATATATGTTATATATAGGGTTGTGAAAAAAAACATTTTTTTTAAGAAAAAAAATTTTTTAAAAATTTTTTTTTTTAAAACAAAATGTTTTTTTTTTGTTTTTTTTTTAAAATTAACCATCTTTTTATGTTTATTAAAGATGTTTTAAATTATACAGTAGTACCAATAGCTCCTTATAGATTAATATAGACTATTAATAAGGATTTTATATATATACAGTGTATATATATATATATATATATATATATAATATATATATATATATTATTATATTAGATTATTATATTTATATATATACATCTCTCTATCATCACTCCTACTTTTCAATTTATATCAATTATCCTCTCTATGAACAACCTATTATATATATATACCAATACCACCTTATGTATTATAATACCCGCCGCATCCTTCTTGGTGGACATATATATATATATATGTGATCAAAAAAAGGATGGTATAACAGGTGGTTTTGGGTGTCAGGAGAAAATGTAGAATGGTTAGGAAGGTGATTGATTTCTGTGAGGGAAGAGGTATGTGTGTAAGTAACAACTTTCTTTAAACACAAGAGTATCCATAAGTATACTAGAGTTGGTGTAGGTAGAGATGGTATCGAAAGGGGAAAAGTATGATTGATTTTGTGTTGTGAAGAAGGAGATGTTGAAGTATGTTGTTGGATGTTAAATCAGTGGGGGTTTAGGAATGGGATTATCGATCATTATGTTGTTCTATGTAAAATTATGTTAAGTGCGGACTTGATTGGAGAGGAAGGTGATAGCGGAAGGAAGTGGGTAAAATTAAGAGAGAGAAGTTTATGTGAACAAGGTAATAAAGGATAAGTATGTAAAAAAGCTCTCGCAAGTAATCAGTTGGAATGTGAACAAGTTTGAAACTGAATAAATCTGGGAAGCAAATGAAGGAAGCAATTGTTAGCATTGCAAAAGAAGTATGTGGTGTGGCTAAAGTAGGAAGTAAGATTTGATAACAGTGAGTGGTGGAATGAAGAGGTGGTGCAAGCGGTTAAAAAGTAAAAAAGAAGTGTGGTTGAATGTACTAAAAGCAAATGATGAAGTTTCAAAAAGAATAAGATGCTTGGAATTATATAAGGAGGAAAAAGGAATGCTAAAAAGATGGCATACGTAAGAGAAAAGAAGAAGTAAATGACAGTTGGAAGGAGGATGAATTGGGATAATTACAAGGGAATAGGAAGCTCTTCTGGAAGGAAGCGCAAAAGGTTAAGAATTAGAATAAGGGGGAACCTGTTTAGAATAATGAATAGGGATGGTGTTTTGTAACTGATGAAATGATGCGAGTGAGTGTGGAATGAACACCTTTGAAAATCTGTTATAATATTGGAGTAATGAAGAGGTGATAATGACTGTGTGTGGGTTTGATGGTACAGGAAGGAATAGGTATTTTGGGATGAGGTTATTAGCAAAGAGGAGGAAAATGGGTAGAGTGAGAAAGTTGAAGAATGGTATTCGCAGGTATAGATGAAATTACCTGTGAAATGATGAAATTACAGAGGCAAGATGGTGATTGATTTGGATCTTGAAGTTTGTTGTAATACAGTTTATCGAGGGTATAAGTTTCGAGGGATTGAGGAGTAGCAGTAATAGTACCCTTATATATAGGGTAAGGGAGGTAAAGGGAACTGTAGAATTATAGGGTATTTAGTTTAATTGAGTGTTGTAGGGAAGATAATATGCTGGTATTTTGGTCGAAGTGCGTCGAGTGAATGAAGGACTGATTGTGAAGAACAAGGTGCGTTTTAGGAGTAGTAGAGAATTGTGATCAAATCTTTACATTGAAGCAAATAATAGAGAAAATGAGGGAGAGGAAGAATAAATTGTATTTTAGGGTTTATGGATTTGCAACAGGTATGATAGGGGTAAATAGGGAAGGTCTATGGCAGGTGTTAGTGGAAGGCTTCTGGTTGGTGGTAGGCTTCTGATGGAATCAAAAGTATGTATGACGATAGTGAGGCGTGTGTAAAAGAATAGATGGTCAATAAGTGGATTGATTTAGTATTAAATAGGCGGAGTGATGGCAGGTTGTGTATGTCTCCTTGGTATTCAATTTGGTATATGAATGGGGTTATGAAAGAATTGAAGGTGGGCGTGGCAGAGAAAATGGTTTAGAATGATGGAGATGAGTGGAGGGTGCACCTACCTATTATATGCGGATGAATTTGGTTTTGGTGTGGCGAATTCTGAAGAGTTTGGAGAGGATTGGTAGAAGAGTTTGGCAGGGTGTGTAAAAGGGGGGTTTGAAAGTAAACGTAGATAAGAGTTAGGTTTTGGTTGTGAGCGAGGACAGTCCTCAGTGTGAAGTTATGTTAGACGGTGAGCAAGCTGTAAACAAAATGTCAGAGTTTAAATATTTA